>APFE030579461.1:2090-64029 GCA_000404065.3 Pinus taeda
TAATAAAATCTTTGCTATTCTGTGTTCTGGGTATATTTTCTTAACATATTCTGTGTTCTCGGTATTTTTCCGCGCATATTCTTGGTTCGGTATTGCTTTGCAGGTAAAGAAGCATAACAAAAGCACATGAATGTAGTTTATTAGTTATGATACGTCATTGGCATGGGGAATTGCTTGGATTGATAGTGGATTTTCCTAGTCTTTCCATTTCTTGGATATTCATGGTGTTGTGGGTTTTACTTTTGTTTTCTGGTTGGTTTTCTTGTGCCTTTGGTTGTGGGTTGAGTTATTAGTTCCTCGAAGCCTTGGTTGGAAAAATTCTTTGGAAGCCCTATAACAACTTGGGTTGAGTTACTGGTCATGGAAGCCTTGGTTGGTCAAACGCTTTGGAGGCCCTGTAAAAACTTGGATTGAGTAACTAGTCCTCGAAGCCTTGGTTGGAAAAATGCCCTCGAAGCCCTTGGTGGGTTGAGTTACTAGTCTTGGAAGTCATAGTTGGAAAAAAGCTTTCAAAGTCCGACGAAAATTGTGGGTTGAGTTACTAGTCTTGGAAGTCGTGGTTGGAAAAAAGCTTTCGAAGTCCGACGACAATTGTGGGTTGAGTTACTAGTCTTGGAAGTCGTGGTTGGAAAAAAGCTTTCGAAGTCCGACGACAATTGTGGGTTGAGTTACTAGTCCTAAAAGTCGAGTTGAAACAAGCATTCTAGAACCCTTAACAACTTGGGCAAAGATCGATCTGGTGATGGTTAGTGATGTTCGACCTTGAGGTAGAATCACTAGTTGAGGGTTGAGGGTTGAGGTGGTTTGGCCTCTGGAAGCCCTGGTTCTGTTTTGATGGATTTGTTTCATGACATCCCACATTCATGCTTGGAATATGGCACAGGGGTGATTGGATGAAGAGAGATTTGGCTCAACCATGTCTATGGTCGGGTGGTAATGTAGAAGTCCCAGAATTGATTGCATTTTTCTTGTGGTAATAAAAGCTCTTTCTCCTTGGTATGTTATGGGTAAATATACTTGTTTATATGTGGTTTATATGGATGTTATATCTTTGATATTTTGTTGTTTATATGTTGGTTATGAATTAGTTTTATGACAATGGAAATATGTGGTTCTCATCATGTTTTGGTTAATCATTGAATCTACAATGAATATATGGATTAATAGATGGTAGTGCAGTTATTGTGATGAGGCATCAATGCTTCTTAATGATTCTCATATAAGTATGAGACCCATATGCTCAGATATGTTGTTTAAACATGTAGATTACATCTTTGTGACATGTTTGACGAAATGCCTATTATGGCTAGTATGGGTCCATTCAAGTCCTTATTCAGTTAGTTACATTAGTATCATTATTCAGCTAGTATATTTGATTTCTAGAAGTGTCATTGAGTTCTAGGCAGTGACTTAGGCCCTGGGCATAAAAAAGTGGCACAAATCCCACAGTCATAGGCACAACACTTGGGGGAAAAGTCCCCAAAAGGTCCCTTTCCCTTGTTGTGGGAGCTTTTGGAGCCTTCCAAATGCACCCTTGTCCATATCAAGGGAGCGTCCAGGGGTTTGATGCACTAAAACTTCACTTGGTCTTAGGGGTTGGTTACCTGAGTGGTTGGGATGGCTCCTGGGAATTCTGTTGCTGACGTGGGAGGTCTGTATGATGTGTTATGTCGGTTCCACTTCCTTAACTGACACATAGGGAGTTGAATCATATCATCATAACTTCTCGTCACATGTTTACCCTAATTGGTTGTTTACTTGGGTAGATGTGGGAGGAGGGTGTTACACATACAAAGGTCGTCAATAGGATGATCATGAAAAGTTTGTGCATGTAAAACTCCAATAATCCATACACATGGGATGAAATTCTCCCATATGTTCAACACGACACAACAAAGTTCTCCATAGATCAACTGGCCATAGCCACTTTCAAGTGGGACTAGACTTTCAACCATTAGGTCCCATTAATGTCGCATTGTTGCTTACAACTACACAGGAAAAATATTCAGATGTTTAATATGATGTTGACAAAGCTACCAAGTTTATTGAATGAATTCAATACACCCACTAGTAGGTCCATGATATCTTGCAAAAAGTCAATACCTAGTACATACAACTCCTTGAGCTACACTAGGTGCCACACAAGTTTCAAGTGAGAGACACACTTTGGTTGCATTTGTAAAATGAACGCCTTGCAGGGGCCCATCAGAAGCTTCAACCACTCTTCTAAGAACCTTACACCATCACCAAGGTTGTAGGTGATAACTTTTGAGCTAAGCATCCCCCCTTCCTTGCCCTGCACCTAATGTTCAATGAGGACCACTTTCGACCATACTTTCCACCATTGTTAGACAAAACAAAATAGTAAAGCAGCTGACACCGAAAAATATCAACCCAGATTGCATTGAATAGGCCACAATTGATTCGATTGTGGACAAACATATTAAGAGCACTCCCCAACAAAGGATCCAACTATATCGAGTTGTCAAAGCAAGCCATCTGCTCCACCAAGGCAAGTGGCTCACCAAGGGCCAATTTCAACATAAGTTTCCCCATCTCATGGAGGCACTAAATGCAAAGGATACCATTGCTTCCTAAGGAGATAGGGATGATCCATGTGGATATCGGTGACCACCCACCTATTCTATTGGCTCACAACACAATTTTCTATTTTAGCATTTTTTTACAGTGTTTAGATCCTAAATCTTCAAAGTTGTTTTGAGGCCCTAAAAAGTGTTTGGGGAATCGAGCTAACAATAGTCATAGACCATTATTGGTAGTTGGAAAGTGTACTTCTCAAATAAACTTTTCTAACAGGCTATCGTGCATGCCAAATGGAGATCGTATGCCAAAGTTACAACCCTGAAAAGAAGACATTCCAACTTACCCAATTGAGGCCCCAAAACCTTTGGCATTTCATCTCCTACATTAGGTTTTTTTATGCTTAGAGTTTTTCATTGATTCTTTATGATAAAAATGCTTCTGAGCCTCATCGTAACACAATTTGGCAAAGGCTTGTAGTTGCCGCACCTCTTCTCAGAGATAAGCTACCACCGTTCGAGCTAGTTTCTTTTTAGTCTGCATTAATATAATTTCAATATTTTCCATTTATTAATAAATGTCAAATTTCATCGTATCTCTTTGTTTTGATTATAAATTTGTATCTCATTTTGTTCCCTTCCTAAATTCAGATCATAATAAAAATTACTCAATCTCAATATAATGATATTTATACATAAATATTCAATTAAACATATATCATTTTTTTGAACTTAAAATATTATTTACAAAACCATTTTTTAACAAAATTAGTTTCTTATAAAGTAAACAAAGCTAACGTCTAAGTATATAGGTATCTATATATTTATATTAAAGAGATCCTTAATAAATCTTCAATCTATATATTTATATTAAAGAGATCCTTCATAAATCTTCAATCTTTGAGTACTTACTACTTTAATTGATAAGACAAAAGTATATTTCAATAATCAATTTAAAGTTCTCAAAAAAAAGGTCCTAATGCAGATTATTATAGAAATGATGATAATAAAGAATTAGAAAATGATGTAATGAAAGAATATGAAAAAGGTGAAACACAATATAAAATATTTAGTAAATTATAATTATAATTATATATATAATTTAAATATTTATTATTTAATATTTTATTTGTAAGAGAAATCATATTTCAATAACAAATTCAAACATGTTTTAAAAAATATATTTCCACAAAATGTATTACTAGATACATAATAATAATAATAATAAATATGTAAAATATAGAATAATGTATGATTCATAGACAAGTAACAATAATATAAAAATGATAAAATATCCACATTATCAAAAAAACATTTCCATGGGTATTTGATGCAATCAAGATTCATTTACCAACATTAGGAAGGTGGAATTGAAACTTTTTGAAGCTCCACTACATATTCAAGAGTGGCTTGTGGAGGTATCAAAATATTGCCACCCAAATCAGCACCCATATCTCCAAACGCAAGTTCAGGAGGGATTGTAGCTCTTCTTTTTCCACCTACTTTCATAGTTCGAATAACATAATCAAGCCCATCACATATGCCTTTAGCATAAGGTTTAACACCAAATAAGAAGGCAAGAGAGTTCTTATTTCCAGAAAATGTGTCCACAAACACATAATCAGAATTTTGAACTTTCCCTTGTAAACCAATTACAACCAAGTCTCCTACTCTCGGTGAAGGACCTCCACCTACACGAAGATCAACATAATGTATTCCATTCGGAAGGGTGACTTCTTGTGTATCATCAATATTTCTGCAACAATATATGAATTGTAAGAAATCTTAAATATATAACAAACCAAACTACAAAGTTAAAATCACTAGTTGTAAATGACTAAAATCTTGGGAACCATTCATATCACTACAACAACAATAGATAAATCATAAACAATCACAAACAAACAACAAATCAAACTACAAAGTTAAAAGCACCAAATTAGAATCAACATTTGAAATCTTTATTTTAACATTCATTGTGTGTCTATTAATTTCACTAACATGATTCGTATGTCAAGAAATGCCATACAACCACTTCGTAATTATCAAATATCACAAGACAATAGCTTCCATTAACCATATCTAAAACTCTATTGTATCTAGAATAACCCAAAACTATATCATATACTTTCAACAATACTTTATAATTTAACAAAATAAAATAATTTAAACTAATCTTCAATATATATCTAGCTTCAGTGATTAGGAAGGAGCAACGTTTTCCTCTAACCTAGGTTCAAATCCAGCTGGTGAGAAATGTTTTTCCACCAATTTCTTTTCCAATAACCAAATCCTACCTTAGAGTATTTCTCCTTTGTTGCATTGTGCTTACCTTCATTCAAATTAATGCATATATATCTTGATTGGGTCTAGCTGAAGTGGTTAGTGAGCAAAAATTCTATCCTCTCCATCTATGTCCAAATCTTGCTTATAACATGGCTCTCTCTTCCTAAAGTAATGTTTCTGCACCAATATATTTTCTAATAACTAAATCATATCCTAGGAGTATTTATCCTTAGAATATAAGAGTAGTTCAAAAAATATTATGTTTGTGATTTATCCATAACTGAATATTTTAATTATTTTAACTGTAAACAGATTTGGCACAATATATTTACCCAAACTTGGGATACATCCTCTTAAAATATTTATTTAAGGCATACAAATGTCGTGCCCCTAAGCTAATGTATTTTACAATATGACATTTTATATGTTATAAAAGTGAATTATTACCATGTTTAGCAAGGCTAGGTCTATGATCTTCATACCCCTTTATTTTTTGGCAAGACATTATTGTAGCCAAGTTGAAAAGGTACTAATGCAATTTGAGCATCCTAAGATATGTTTTACAATGAGTAATGCCACACATATCATGAGAAAAGTGCCACCAAGTCAAGTATAATCCCAAAGGTTAAAAATAACTGCCCTATGTTGGGTGCCTAATTCTTCCATGTCACTATTGAGATGCAAGCTTTAGTCACCTTGATCTCCCATACACCTTTGTTTGCACTTGCTTGATCCTACTAGCCATGGATCTAGGTGGGGGAAGACCCTCTAGCTCCTTGCCCACTTCCATTGAAGGTCTTTCCATTTAGGCTCTTAGCACTTCACAGCGTCATATGTCTAGAAAACTCATCCATCTTGATTCATCAAGAAAGAAATAGCAACCCCCAATGTTTTTCTCCCCCCTACTATAGCACATATGAAAGATCTCACCTTTGAAGATTGAGCCCTATAGGGTAGTTCACTATTTTATGGTCCTATGGACTAAGGGATGTAGAAAACCATATTTCCATAATCAAAGGGAAGTTTTCTTATTTTTTCTATGGTAGATGATACTTCTCTTGTATGTTTGAGCTCAAGAAGTTCAAATATCTTATCATTCACAATGGTTTCTACTTCATGAGATTGAGGGGAATGTACTATAACTACTAAACCTTATATTTTGACCTATAGGTAGATGTCCCCTCAATGGTTATTGTATGGGTGCATCTTCCTCATTTTCCCCTTCATTGCAAGACTGATGAATCCTTAGAGGCAATTGGAAACAATCTAGGAAAATGCATTAGTAAATTAGACCCTAATGGAAGAATGTTCACCTATGCTCATGTATTTGTTAAAATAGATCTCGAGAAGGGACTTCCTGAAAAAATTAATCTCATTTTTGAAAAATATATGCACCTCCAAAAACTAGATTAGAGCAACATATATTCAAGTGCAAGGCCCATCATGAGTATGGCCACTTTGCCAAGGATTTCTAGGGCTTGTCCCACTAGGAACCAATGCAAGAGTACCCAAACTAATGGTAGAAAACAATAAATCCTTTGGCTCTAAGCTGGCCACTCTATCCAATCTAGTTGGTTATGAAGGGAAAAATCTAGTAAAATCCAATTGTTTCCTCATCCTCAAATCCTAATTCATTTTCCTTGGCTACTCAAGTCTCTCATCCTCCTTCTATATTTGTGGCCCCTCCATTTTTTTGAACTTCATTGATCTCTTTGGCTCCTCTCGCCACACAACCCCATCCCCCCAACCCTGCGTCATCTAGCTCCTCTTCCTTTTACCCCTCTTGTTATTTTTCCAAAATCCCAACCATCTCCCTCTCTAGTCTCTCCTAATCCCACCCCTTCTCCTCTACTTATAGCTCCTTAGTGGCATGCTTAACAAGAAGGTCAATAATAATAGGATGAGGATGAGGACAAGCAAGTAAAAGCTCACAAAAACAAGGATAAAAAAAGAAAAAAAAAAGCAACTAATGAATAAAGAGAAGAGAAGAACTTGGAATCTCATGCAATCCCCATCTCGTAAAAATGAAAGTGATCACTTGAAATTGTAGAGAAATGGGCATGGAAGCAAAACAGATGCAATCATAGAACAAAATCATAATGAAATATCATGGATCATTTTCCTCCAAGAGACATAATTAGCAGACAAAGATGTAATGGAAGTTTCAAGGAAACTCTAAAAAAATGCAATATATCAGCTCTCAACTCAAGAGGGGCTTCAAAAGGTTTATGTACCCTTTGGGGTTGAAATAAGGTAGAGTTTATTTTCTCCTTTTCTTCTCAACTATGGATTTTTAGTCTTCTCACGATGAAATCTAATAGAAAAAAAACCCTTATACACTTTAATTAGTACTCTCTCATCTCATTCCAAGAGAAACAATGTTGTTGGATGTACCTCTAAGCTTATGATGATTCTATGCCCATCACTTGTAGGGTTCTAGAAAAATATTGTAATATGGACTTCTCTCCACTGGAAAAAAGAGGAGGCACTTATTTCCAAGATTCAATTAGAAATATTGATGATGATATGTTTGTTGATTAGTATCCCTATGACCCAAAACCCAAGAAAGGGAAGTTTACTTGGACAAATAAGAGGCTTGGCTTGAGTCATGTTGTCAATTGGCAAGACAAGTTCTTTATCTAAAGCTCTTTCCTCCTCGTTTCTTTCCAAATATTCTCTCATAATCTCACCTCCCACACCTTATATCATAAGGGTATTTTCCTCTACTTCTCCCCTTTCAAGAATATTAGTGCATCCTCTTTTGATTTAATCCTATTTGGGTCTAATATCATCTAGCCCAACAAATCATTAAAGAGGTTTGGACTCTTCTGATTGATGGTTATCCCTATTTTTCTTGGGAGTTAAATATTAACATTAGGCAAAACATTCATTGATAATCTCTACTATAGATAAAGAAGACACTCAAACATATCTCCCTGTTATTCAAAAGTAATGGAATCCCTAGAGATAACTCAAGGGATCCTAGAACAATAAAGAGAAACAACCTACAAATTTCATCAAGAATGCAGAATGAGGAGAAATATTGGAAACTGAAATCGAGTATTTGGTTATAGAAAGGGGACTACAACATGAAATAATTCCATAAGCAATTGTGATCCCAACAAGCATGAAATAATCTGTAAGAAATTGAGCTCAATGGTGGTAGTCGAACAAGAAAGTATGGCACTTTACTATAAGTACCCCATCATCACTTCAACCCTTTTTTCATAGAAGGGAAACAAGCATATAAAGGAACCACATAACACATGCTCCAAGTAATCCCCTCCTTTAATGAGGAACAAATTCCTCATAAGAAGGATACCATAAGATGGAATTATCAAAGTGATGTGACCTTAATTTAGACAAAGTATCTGGAATTGATAGCTTCACAATTCACTTTTCCCATGCTTCTTAGGATATATTCAAGCAAGATCTATAAGTTGTTGGATGGAACTAGGAGGAAATTGGACATGATGAGAGATTAATTCCTCCTTGCTTCATATTCCTAAAGAAATCAACCCAACAAGGTTTGCTAGATTTTGACTAATATCTTTGTAATGCATCTTATGAAATTCTCACCAAAGTAATGACAAATATACTTAATACTTTTCTTCGACACCTAATCTCAGAAGGGTAAGGGGGGTTTATTAGAAAAAGGAATATAAATTATAATGTCATTATATTATAGGAAGAAATATCTTCAAGTTGGATCAACAAGGAGAAATATTTGTGATAAAGTTAGAAATTATCAAAATGCTTGTTAGTGTAAGACAATTTTCTTTTTAACATGCTTAGAAAAATTGGATCCACTGATCAATTTTTTGTTTGGGAACAAGTATAGTTAATCCATGGATCACTCCACCTATAAATGATTGATAGCTCAATATTTCGAGTATTAAGAGTCCTGAGATAAGGTTCCTCACTATCTTCCTCACATTATATATTGATGGCAAAATCTATCAATCAAAGGCTTGAGGTAGACCGATTTAGCGACCTCCTTCCTAAAGTGAAAATAATTATATGAGCCAAAGCAATCAACCACTCATAGTTTGTTGATGTAGTGTGCTATTAGGGGGAGCCATAGTGATCATAGCTCAAAGATTTCAATTTGTGCTAGACAAATACTTGGAAGCCTAAAGACCGAAAGTATATAGTTCTAAAAGTAGTACCTATAGTTGGAACTTTTCTTCTCAGTCATTGCAATTAATGGCAAGAGAGATAGGATTCCTTGCACAACTACGCTAGAGAACCTTTAAATATATCAACATCCCCATAACACTAAGACCAAATTAGTAGATTGGTTGCCAACTCTATAAAATCTGAAGAATAAAATGCTTAACTAGGGATCAAAATGGTTCAACCTTGTGTGTCGATTGGTTCTCATTAAGTTGGTCTTATTAACTTTACCTATATTTATCAACCCAACCCCCATTGCATGAGAAAGATTTATGCATTCACTAGGGAAAGAGATTAGGTGGTTTCTATTGTAAGGAGGCAAGGAAAACAATAAAAGAATCTTCTAGTCAACTAACACATAGTGAAAACCCCATTTGAGAGGGGTGGTATGGAAATTAGAAATCTAGTGATATCATATCAACCCATGGGAGCTAAGTTTTGTGGTAATTCATGTTCTAAAATATAACAGGGTGGAAAGAAGTACTCAGATGTAAATATGTAAAAAAGGAGTTGTTTAAGAAATTTAGATGATCTCTTGCTAGTAGTAACAAGATCCCCTATATAACAAACTCACAGATATGTGAACCTCCACATTTAGAATCATTTGCCTTGGATCCTAGGAAATGATGAGCACATAATATTCTAGGGATATAGAATCTTGGATCATCCTCCCATGCTTCAGATGCGTCTCTGTTAGAGGCAAAAGACTAGTTTCCATCTTAAGATGTATCATCCTTATTATTTATCTAAATGGGATAACTTAAAGGTTGGTCAATGGGTGGGTTGAAAGCATTTACAACCCCTCAAAGCATTGAAATAATAGTTGGTTACGGTCTTTTTATGTCTACAATGAGTAGTTCCCCTAAATAAAAGGACAAATTACTCATGAATATGAGTCCTCAAGGTGGTATATACTTTGTAAGCCTTTAATACTCCCAAAAAATTAGTTGAGCAAGAACTAACCCTCTATCTCCAATTTGGAAATCTAATTAGGGGAGAGATCATTTGCCTCAAATTCACTTTATTGTTTCGTTGTTGGCCCATAACAAAATTTTGACTTATTTTATTTTTTGTAAGCATGGCTTTCAAGGACCCTCCATATGTCCTATGCGAAAATCTAATGAAGAAACGAAAAAAAAGATCCACAAATGTGTCTTTTCAATATAGGCATGGTAGATTGTACTAGAGGACTTGGGTAGAAAAACACATCCCCCTTAATATTGGAGGTAGATGATGATCTCATGGAGCCATTTTTGTCCTTGTTCCATAACGAAGAAGACTTTGCTTAGTGATATTAGATGGCCCTTTTGAAAATTTTGGCCTGGAAAATCAAACTTTCTCAAACCAATCTCATCTTTAAGTACAAACTCCTTGATACTAGGAAAGTGGTAAGGAAGGTTTGATTTCTCCTCCATTAAGTGATCAAATTGAATGGCTTATGATCCAAAAATATTTGTAGCCTCACTGTTGAAAAATAGTTTTAAATACAATATTTACATTGAGAACATAATCTCATACATACAATAAATCTAAGTAGACACTCTTGTTGTCAAGGATGGAAACTTTAAAAGAGAGAGATGGATTTCCAACATTAGAAAGAGTAGCAAAATCATTCAACTCTAATTTTTGATGGTTCCTCTAAAGGAAATCATGGGGCGGTAGGTGCAATGGAAGTAATTTCAACTCCAAACAAATCCAATAAATTATTTTTCTTGGGGAGTTGGAATTCCCATGAACAATGAAGCGGAGGCTATAACTCTAATCAAAGGTATCGTACTCCTCAAAACACAAAGGGTAAGGGAGGCATTCATGGTGGGAAATTCAAAGATTATGTTTCAAGTAATATGGAACAAATCTTTCTCAAATGAGCCCCTCCTAACTTGCTTGATGTAAAGAGTGACTTTAAGAACTGCAAACCTTTGATAATATTGAGTTCTTCTTATGGCATCAAAACTTAATTTGATCACTAATAAAGAATGGGTGTCTAATTAATTTGGTTTTATGTCAAATAAATGGGTGAGTCTCCTTTCAACTCTCTTCACAATTAAACATTAGAAATGATGTTAGATTTTACACTTTTGTGGCCTTCTTTTGAACAAAAATGGTTCGGATTTACCACGGTATTAGATGAACCTTGTCGACATTTTGAATCCCAAAGGGGATCCATCTTCAAGACAATGAGTGAGTGAAAAAAGAGCAAAAGAGAGAATAAATAAATAATAAATGAACAAAACTTTAAAAAGTCATGTAAAACCTAAATAAAAAATTAACAAAGTTTTTAAAAACCAACTAAAACCTAAAATAAATTATACAACCTAAATTAAAATGCAAAACTAAATAAATAATATATTAAAAAAATAATTAATTAATTATTATAAATATAAATAATCGATTCTTATTAATAATTATTTTATTTTATTTTATTCATGCAATAAATAAGTAGAGAGATAATATAAATATGAATTATAAATAATAATTAAATTCATATATTAAAATAACTAAGTATAGTAATAGATATTAATATTAATAATATTACTAATAATATATTAATATTAATTATCTATTACTAGAGTTATAGTTAGTTTTTATTATATATGAATTTAGTTATTAGTAATATTACTTATTTATAAATATTAATTAATTAATAAATAAAAACTTAATATTCTAAATGAGTAATTATTAATAATAATTAAATTTATATATTGATAAACTAACTATAGTAATTGATAATTAATATTAATATATTATTAGTAATATTATTATTTATTTATTGCCATGAATAAAGAAAATATATAAGTATTAATAAGAATGGATTATTTATATTTATAATAGTTAATTAATTTATTATTTGTAATATGTTATTTATTTATTTTTGCATTTTAATTTAGGTTGTATAATTTATTTTAAGTTTTAGTTGACTTTTTAAAGCTTTGTTCATTTATTATTTATTTATTCTCTTTTTGGCTCTTCTTTCACTCACTCATTGTCCTGAAGATGGATCCCCTTTGAGATTCAAAACGTCGACAAGATTCATCTAATACTATGGCAAATCTGAACCATCTTTCTCCATTAGAAATTTTGGGAACTTCCTTAGACATCCCCTTCGCGAACATCATTGTAGTGAATAGACAAGTTTTAATGGACCAACAACATGACATTACTTCCATCCCACTCTCGCATGTGCAACGCATTGAGAGTTGCATGGAAATTATGTTTGGAGATCAATGTGGGTTACACTATTAGGATAGGAGTCCATCATGGCTTATCTTGGGTGTATGATGTTTCATGGTTTCAATTTTGAGAAATAGAGGGAGCCCCTCTTTCCCTTAATTTTGAGTTTGCACTCTTGTATTTCTATTAGGAATGGTTGTGAATTAGTACTTTTATTATCTCAATTTCAGATGGTTCATTTCCACTGCAACAAAGGGTGATGTACGAAGGATGTGGCGGGGAGGCTAGTCTAGAATTTTTTGAATGCTAGAATTAGCAGGTAAGGTGACAATTGAAGTTTAAGGAAAACCCTAGTACAACAAGGAGGATTGAGGTAAGAACATCATGGATACAACAAGACATGTGGTGGACCTAAGATATTAACAAAAGGAGGCAGATGCATATATGGGAATCTAACATACCAAAATTTGAAGGTCTCTATCCAAATTAACTTGGTAAAACAACTCATGAAGAACATTGTGCCTCAACTTGGTATTGCAAACGGTGTGGTTAATCCCCCCTCTCACTTAAATTTTTCTCGTCAATAGATTCTCCCTAGGTTTCTAAGGTATGTCTACAAATGCCCAAGTTAGAATTAGAACAAGGTAATGCTTTTAGAGCTGCAAATGTTGAGTAGGTTTGCAAGGTCCTAGAAGAGACACCTACAAAGAAGCATTGACTAACATAAGTTTGGGAGCAACAAATCTATTAGTATTTTATTTACTTATTTATTAATGTTTTTATGAGTAATTTGTTTGCTCTAGCAATATATAAAATGGTACACCTACAAAGATAGTATAAGGTTTTTGAGGAATGCAGACCCTTAGGGTAGGACTTGGCTTGATTTTTCATTTTGGACTTATGGCCTCAACATAATTTTTGCATGTTGTCCTACTTTTCTGCCTTTGTTGCATCCCAATTTTTAATATGAATCTTATGCATCATTGTATAAAGAAAAATATTTCCATGGGACTAGTTATCCAACGCATAAATAAGAAAAACATTGCATAAATCATCTAACTTTTTCTTAAATGGTTAGCAGAAGTAACACAATTAATAGATATTGATAAGACTTGTACCCCACATTTGGGTGGTGCACATAGGGAAATAATGGTTGCAGAGCTTATGGAATGATTCTTTGTAATTTCACAATCATAATGGTATCCCTAATGAAATATAGTTTGCTTATATGGTTGTTAAGCTAACATGAAAGTTATTTTTATTACATCATTATTGGATTTTCAAATTCAATGAAAATTTTGATATTAAAAAATAAGATAGTGCAAAAGTTGCTAGGATATGTGTTGATCACTTTCTCCACCTTTTGTGTAATGGAAACTCAAATTGTAATTAGTTCATAATAGTCATTTTTTAGTGGAATTTGTTAGAAAGGTTTTTTAGTTTGCATGCAATGTTATATGCATGGTGTCTTTCTTGGGAGTTTCCATTTATTATGTAAGGAATACATGGGTAATTCAAAAATTAAAAATAAAAATAAAAATCAATGTTAAACACTGTGGAGAATTCTTTTTCTTAATTAGTGTTTTTTTCACTATCACATACTACAATATTTTACTAAGTGTTTATATTCTCCCTTAAACTTTTATTTGTATTTGATTCAAATCTAGTTTAAGTGTTGTTTTGATCCAACTTGATAGCTTAGGATCTAGGAAGGTTACTTCAATTTTTTAATTAGATTGGATTGAGAGACATGCCTTATTCTCAAGACTAAAGATTGAAAGTTAAAAGGCCAAATTTCATCTAGTGGAAGTTGAATATGGAGGATGTCTTAATGGAAAAAGACTAGTCACTTGTAGTGAGAGGTGTAAAAGATCAAGGGATGACTTAAGAAAATCAAAATAAGTTGGACATTACAGCTAGGAATTCTATCTAGTCAGGGCTCTCTAAATACGTATTATTGAATGCTTCAAACTCCAATTCTGCAAATGATAGTTGGAAAAATATATAAAGTTTGTACCAAACAAAGTCACTAATACATAAGTTATTCCTCATGAAGATTTATATCTCTAAATATGAATTTAAGAGAGAATACAAATAATCACTTGAATATATTTAATACATTAGGAATCTAGTGTGCATTGGTCGGTGGTTTTATTTAAGAAGAAGATCAATGCATCACCCATTCATGTAGCTTGTGGTATTCCTAGGATAATTTAAGCATTATAATCAATAACACATCAATTAACAAATTGAATCTAGAAGAAGTTGTGGGAAAATTGTTGTATGAAGAAACAAGAAGGAGAAAATTAAAATTGTGCCATGAATATGAAGCATTGATCACCAAAGGTTGTACAAAGGACCGAAGTCATGATGGATCTAATATATGAAATTCTAGATATATGACTTCAAGGAAAGTGTATGCGTAAGAAGAAGAAGAAGAAATATGCCAGGTTGGTTTGTTGGAAATGTGGTAAAAAATGGCACATGAAGAGTTAGTGTAATTTGAATGGTTCTAATGAGAAAATCAAATCCTCTGCAATAAAGTCCAGATGAGACAAAAGTGAAGGTGATATGCAAATGGCATATTTTTGTTTGTTGTCATACAATGTGTTGGTTAATAGATCCTAGGGCCCCATTCCATGTGATTGTTCAATGAAATTTGTTCAATCATGAAGAATATAGTGGAGGAGAAATATTATTGGGAGACAATTGGTGATCCAAGTTGTTGATCATAGAGGTGTGAAGGTTTGAATTAGAGATGGAACAATCAAGAGGATACCTAGTATGATGACTTTGTCTCTATTAATAAGATGGTTGACATAGGAGTAACTATGAATTTCATAAATGATGAGTGTAAAATGGTTCAAAGTTCTTTGGTTTAACCAAAGGTATGCACATGGAACCTAGACAGATCATATGCAAACACTCATGTCACTAATAGCAATAGAGCAATGACAATAATGAAGGAATTGCAATAGAAGAAAACTTAGAAATTAGAGAAATTACCTTTAAAGAGGAAAAGCAAAATTATATGTGAGGCTTTGAGAAGAATTACAACTAGGATGGATCTGTGAAAAGATATATGGCGTAACTAATAGCAAAAAGATATTCTCGTGTTAAGGGAATACGATAAATTGATACCTTCTATGAAGTGGTTGAAATAACTTTGATTATGTCAATGCTATTAGTAATATTTTCTTATGATGTTGATGTGAATCAAATGGTTGTTAAGATAACGTTTCTTCAATAGAGAACATGACAAGGAGATCCACATTTAGAAATGTGATAGATTTGAGGTGAAGAGAAGACAAAATATAGTGTGATAATTAAAGAAGTCATTGTATGGATGAAAAAAACCACCAAGATAATGGTATCAAAAAATTGATATGTATGAAGTGATACAATGATTTGTTCATAGCAAGGCATATCATTGTGTACATTTCAAATCATTTTTTTATTATTTTGTTGTTGATCTTGTAAGTAGATAACATGTTATTAATATGTAATAACAAGGAATTTGATAAAATTGATAAAGTCTCAACTCTTATCAAAATTTTATGTGAAATATCATTGTGAAGTACATCATTGTTTAAGCTTTGAGGAAGATTGTATAAGTTAGAGAAAATCAAAGGATTTAGATGAGATAGAGAGTATGTTGATAGCATACTTATCCATTTTTCAATGTTGAATTGCAAGTCAATTTAGACATTGTTACTGCTCAAATCATCCCCACATATGAATGGCTTGAATACACATTCATTGAGGACTAAGAAGTCCACCCGCTCTGGGTGTTATGGCTGACCTCCAATGCACCACAAGGGGTAACCCTGATAATTAATTATATGATTTTCAATAAGAAAATAAGACAAGGTCAGATACAGATAATTGTTCGTTGTAGTAAATCATGGCATTAACAAAATTGAGTGGTAAAACTTAAATTCAATAACAATCTCGGAGAAGGTAACTTGAGAGTTGAAAAAGAAAGGAAAATAAAAAATAAAACACAAAGTTAAAAGACACCAATCATTTTCAGTGTTAGATAAATATGTATGCAACAAGTACAGACATTCTTAACGTTCTCCTTTAAACCTTTGCAGATGGGTGCATTCAATAATAAATATTGAAACTAGAATCTACAAAGACGTAGAAAAACTTTATGATTTCTTAAACACTAGTGCTCTTAAACAAAACAAATTATAAAATAACACTTTCACAATTGCTAATGTAGAACACCAATTATTGCTAAGCCGAAGGCAAGCTTTCAACTGACAATAATCAAGCACAAGTCATTTAGTCCTACATTTGATTATATATATATATATATATATATATATATATATATATCAGAACATTGAAACTAAATGTAATATCTCCTAAATGAGGGCAAGCCTCTGATTTAGTTTCTGCAATTGGAAATCAAAAGATAAATGACAAACAAATAAACAAGGCTTCTTCAAAACATAAGGATCGATTTCAGAGATGTAAAAGAAAATTGTGTAGCATGTACATGCAGTTCAACAAAAATTAGAAAATTCACACTTTTGTCAACAACCCCCCATGATGAGAAACAAGGTTTTAAGTAATAGTTTAAAGAGTAACTGCCTTAGTAACTATCTTGAACATAACTAATTCAACTTCAAATTAAAATAAAATAATTTTTAAATGAAATAACTATTCATTGTGATGCCTTCGTGATTTAGAGGATTTCACTTTCTTCATTGAGCCTGTGGGGGAGAATGAGTGGGCTCCATGCATCATGAGAGTTGGTACTTGCGTAGTGAACAAAGGGGTTTCGCCCCAATCCTCTGGTTGCTCTGTCACGGACTATAGCGGTTGTACTGGTTGAATGGCTTGTGACATGGAGGAGACCTTCTCATCAAGAGATTTCGTTTAAAGTGATTGCTCAACTTCGTGAATTTGTCCCTCTCCGAGGTAGACAACCAAGGCACATTCTTATATTTGGTGATTACCACCACTAACCGAGATCTGATCTGATACCGAGCAGTAGGAAGATTTTGTATAATCATATTGATCCCAGCCACAATAGTAAAATCCTTGTAGAGATTGTTTACATCTGTATATGAAGAGATTTCTTCCTCACTCTGCATAGATAGACATCCCAGATCACGTTCTATATTCTTTAGCTGATCACAAATTTTTTCTCAGGATGCCACCCAATTATCGTTTCCCCATAATGAAGGCACCCCAAACCTCCCAAGATAATTCTAGTCAGCGTTGAAATCATTTATCTCTTTAACAAACTTCTTGAATTCGTCCTGCATTATTTACATAGTAGCTTGTTTCTCCTTTAACATGCAGAGGGAGAAAATAGACTAATCTCTGTTGGAAGAATCACCGCACCTCTATGTAATCTGTAATTTCCACCCTGGGGATCCTAGTTACTGGGTTGTAATGTTTACCAACACCTGCGGGTTTTGGTGTAACGGCAAACCTCCACATGGTATCAGAGCTTGGACCCAGGTTCGATTCCCCCGAGCTGCGTTTGAGGGGGGGTGTTGGAAGAATCACCGCACCTCTATGGAATCTGTAATTTCCACCCTGGGGATCCTAGTTACTGGGTTGTAATGTTTACCAACACCTGCGGGTTTTGGTGTAACGGCAAACCTCCACAATCTCTAGGAGGTAGATCTAGTCCTTCCAATGTATCATCTTCTAATGTATTGACGAGGCCAATGAGGGAGTCGATATATTTCAGTCTTTCATCAAGGGATGCGGCTATGCTCTTTGCTTCCAAATTCACACTTTTTATTATTCCCTTTTCATAATTTGAGAGGATCTCCACACAAGCTCTGATTGTGGAGATCTTTTTCCATATCTCCCTCCATATATTTCCCTTGTCTTTCACTAGTACTTGCTTCCATGTTACAGTGAGTTGAAGCATTTCCCGCAAAGACTTAACTTTGTTATGCTCATCCTTCAAGGCAGCTCGAACCTACTCGATCTCTTCATTCTTCCGACCTACTAAGTTCTCCGCTCTACGTTCAGCTCTTGCCTTCCCTGCTTCGGCTAATTGTATTTCTTGCTCCAGCTAGGTTATTTTGATGTGTAATAGCTTAGAATCTTCAGTTCCAGATGTTTGGGCAGAATTAATAGCTTGATCGATCGAATTTTTGTATTTTGTCAAAAGTTTCAGATGACGTTCCTCCTTTTCGCGAGATTCTGCTTTCAATAGATTTATCTGTTTGAGAGTGCTCTAATGTTCTTCTTCTTTAAGTTGTAAGGTTACTTCCATTTCTTGGAGGTAAGCTTCAATTTCTTCCTTCCTTTCAAAATCCTGGATCAAGATGAGAGGATCATGATCAGGGAATTTAAGGATTAACTAGAGCACTATGATTTCATTTTCTTTCTCCTCCAACAATTTCTTAATAGGTCCAGTATCCTTGCGTTGGCCAGATTGTCGAACGACTATATCCTCTAACTCCTTTATCTGATTAGTCTTAGTCTTCAAAGCCATGCATGCTACCTGTAATTGCTCAGACACTTTCTCGAACATTACTTGCATATTTATGTTCCCAGTAGTGGAATCAAGTAATCTTTGGGCCACAATCTCGCATGCCTGTCGGTGCAGGTTGATGACATCCATATCCGACACTCTTCCCAAGTTAAAGGCCAGTGAAGAGGTCCTAGAGCCTACCATCTGTTGATTCTCCCCAATCTCTCATTGGACGACTGTAAGGTTTAAAACATTCGTCTTGAAGTCAGTAACAAAGATAAATCGGGTTCCACCTGTGGGGATCACATCCTCAAGTGTTGGGGTGTCTACTAACAAGGATTTCTCTGAGAATACAACCAACTCCACACCGATAGTCATTATTTTCTTACATTCAGTAAAAGTATGTTTAATGTCAAGGGCTTGCATCCCCGAATCCTTGGGTTTTATATCTTCCAAGGCCTGTCGAATTTCTTTATTCAATTGTTCAACTTACCATTCGAACATGTCAGCATCCACATCATTTTCCTTTGGCTTTACCCGTCGTGACACTTCGGGCAGAGTTAAGGCTCCTGATTTTCTTTTGGATGCAGGGGTAGTGGGAAAAGAAACCACAGGATCTGCATCCCCTTCGTGTATCTGGATTTCATAATTACTCGAGCCAATTTGGGTGGTTGCCTCTTTCATTCCTGGAGATGTTGTTGACTATACGGTATCATCGACAAGAGTTGCAATGTTTGCCAAATTTTCCACTTCTGGTCTTTTCTCATGAACATAGGCTAATAATCAGGCTTGCCTCTTTAAACCTGAGATGATTCCCATAGGACCATAATGCCAAAGGTTTTCCTACATAAATCCTAAAAACAACATTTCCTTTTTCAAAGCATCTATTGCATTTTTATTTTTAGCAATCAAAGCGAAAATAGCATATGGATAACTATATAATGGTCATTTTTTCTTGGAAACAAAGTGTGATTCATTTACTATCATTTTTTGTCTAAGGACTTCATAAGGAAACAATAATGGCGATACATACATAGGTAATTGAAAAGGTTGCTTATTGAATCTATATAAACAAATTAATGTATAATTGGAAACTAGAAACCAACTCCCAATACTTTGTTCCTCGTCAATCTTAACTTTCTGACCTGTTCTTTCGAAAGCATGTTTATCTCAACCTCTATTAATTTAACCTTCATAGGACGTGAGAAACAGTCGGTGTACTGTGAGTACGCATAGGGAACATGCTGGGGATAGATCACATCAGACTAGTGGAAAATTTCTCTCTTCCTTGTCGACATCCATAGTACTCAGGAGAAGCTTAGAAGATAAAAAAAAATAGGAAGGGTAATTAGAAAGGACCAAATGGATGAGATATGAACAATGACGGCAAGAACTAAAAGGAATAGCAGTAGATAAATTGAATGTGAGGGCTTAGGTCAAGTATTTGGAAAAATTGATGGTTTGAATGTTAGGCTGGAGAGTAACGAGTCGTATGGCCAAGAAAGTCGACCAGTCCATTTTATTATCGTTAGCCAAACCAAATATGACAAAGAGGAGAGGTTTAGAGTCTAGAAGAAGGGTTATAAGGGTTGTGTAGATATAGGAAACAATAGCTTCATTGCGAGATATGGATTTTCGAATAGGGCCTTCAAGAATTCAAGCTTATCATTCTCTACCTAGGTGATAAACTCGCGTTCCAACCCTTTATCGGTTATGTTAATTCCCTGGGCAGGAATACCTAGCATTTTAAGAATTATTTCTTCATCCAACTTTAGAAAAATCTTATGGTTGGAATTAAAAAAGAACACTTGTTGTTCAAGCTCATATCACTCGGCCAACAACAGAATTGAGTCGGGGTCAAAGTGGACAGGAGGCAAAGTTGCATGCAGAACCCTAGATTTCAATAGACACGTATCGTCATCAAACACAACAGTAGAGAGGGTAAGAGTCCTCTTGAGGGTAAGGACGCCTGTGAGACACACTTTCGTGTCTTGAACCCCAGCTAGCTCGTTAACTAGAGCTTCCTTCCTCAATGACTAAGACATCATAACTTCCTATGATTAAATTATTGACCCAACAAGAAGAGGCAAGCTAGGATGACTTACCGAATGAAGGAGGCGAGTCCTTCAGCATGAGACATGCTCTGCACTTACTCCCGGCCATGGACGGGCTTCCCCGGAGGTCATGCAGAAATAAGGTTGAACGAGGGAATGGCGAAAGGTTGGCAGCATTAAGGTTAATTTGGCAATTATGAGGATAATTAAATATTGCAGACAAGTGTCAATCAACCATTGAGCAACTCACAAATCAAGAAGAGGGGGACCCGCTCATCACACGAAGGCGCATGGTTATATCGCATGCAGGTTTTGGTGCAACCGTCATAGATATGTGAAAGATCAATGTCTAGGATCACATCGAGTCAAAAGGGAGGGTGTAACAGTCGTGCAGGTTTTGGTGCAATGTGATTTAGTGGTTTCCCGATTGATTTGATGTCAATGGTTGATATCTATCAGGCAAGAAGCCTACATCTAATCCTTGCGCTAGTTTAGGGGTGATGATGAGGTTTAGCCGATAGATCAAGCATCGAATGGCTAACTCACGGCAAGTCAATCAGGGGTTCGACAATACACTAAAGGCGCAAAACAAGTAAGTGTGATGGATGTGTTTGCGTTGTCGATCTTCTTGTCGGGAGAGATTTGTTGCTCATACCTACGCGCTCCACAACACCCACTCAACTTCTTTTTAGTTCGAGGATATATAGCTAATTAGTTTTAATTATATCTTGAAGCTCGGAAGGGTTAGGGATTTTTAAGCACCTAACATTGACTCCTTTTGGGAATGGTTCTCCCCTGCGGAGAACAAAGAACAAAGACCAGATGCCTTACAGTTGGGCCATGGAGTCAGGATTAACTAGTGGCGGGAATTCTCTGATGAGACGGATCCGTACAGATATGGCACGAGGGAGATTTCTGCGATGCGATGGGTTAAAGTAAAGAATTAATGAGGAGACGACGTGAACTAATTAAAGGAATATAATGAAATCGTCACACTAAGCGTGATTATTACCCAACTTTTGGTGATAGGAGAAGTTGATTACGATAGCAGGGGTTGTGAGCAGTGATAGAGACAAGCAGGAAATGCTCCATGACAAGCTGGATAGGGTGATGCGCTTACTGGCGGCGATGGAGGAGCGAATGGCTCGCATCGAAGACAATTTGGCACTCTTGCCCAGGATTTATAAGGGAATTCAGGGAATGCAAGCACGGGAAGCTATCAGAAGTACTCGCCTGGCGGGCTCCTCCAATTCTAAAAAAGACATAATCTAGGTCTCAGATAGCTAGATTATCTTTTGGGAACCAAATTAATTTTGAGCGAAATGTCTTTAAAGTGTAATTTTGTATAAACAATACATATTATGGAGTCCTACGACTCAGTCTATAGTACTTTTAATGGATGTTACGTTGGAAACTTTTAACTTATTATGTATATGAAGTTAAGGACAATATGATAGACACATGAGTAATTTCCCGCAAGAATTTTACTTTATTATGACATGAAGAATTTAGATATTTATTTTCTTTGAGCAAGAATGTGTAAATTTGGTTAGAGAGGGAAATTAATTCTTCCTCTATGTTATATTGCAGATTATTAGAGATTATTTTTTAACACTTTTTAACTATGTTTCCTTTTCTTCATATATGCGGTGTAAATGTAAACTTTGTGTGTGGTTATCACAAAATATTTCATAAGCCAGCTTTATATGGATTTACCGATAGACAACAAGACTTTTAGTAGCAGGGGTGACGTGGAGGGATGTTAGTGTCGGCTGAAAGCTTAATAAATGTCAACGTAACTAGATTTCCTGTGAGGGGACTAGTGCATCGCAATAAACAAACGTCTCGGCTGAAAATATTGAAACACAATATTTTAGGACACCCCTCCATGGCAGTTACCATCGAACGATGTTCCACTACCAGTGAGCATCCATAGCCTCGACAGAGTCATTCACTGCCCCACAGACAAGATTTGCCTTTCCTTCTTATTTATCCAGGTCGTTGGGTTCATCGTGTATTCAATTTGTTTCTTTCATTGATTTTACTTTGGCAACACAGCGAGAAGAAGCCACATTGGAAGGTTTCAGTTCCACTAATGTCGCTACACTGCTAGTGAGCGTCCATAGCCCCGATGGAGTCATTAGCATAGCCTACAAAACCACAACGTGAGGGGATGGGTAGGTTACAAACTAAAATTTCAAAACCACCAACCTTGCTCTGTTGCTAAAGAGCATCCATAGCCCCAGTAGAGGTTGTCAGCATACCCCATCCTAAGAAGGAAGGTTAATGATCAGTGAGAAAAAAGCTAGTGATGGCACTTTCCCGTGGAGGAGGAAAACAATATGTTTTACAAATCCAAGGTTAAATATGATTGCAACACAAAAGATACCTCACAAGACTTTTAAAGAATGCGTAGATGTATGATGGCCTTCAGAGATATGAGATAATAGAATAGATGGAATTAGACTTTGTCTTGTATGTATATACTTAAGAACTACATGTGGTTTACCATAAGCAACGATATTATAAGAATTTTCACTCTTGTTTGATCTTATTGTGGGAAGAGATAATCTTAAATGATGCAATTTGATTCTATTTTGTATTCATATGCCTTTTTGAATTGTTTGTACAAATTTCAAAATTTTGCTTATATAAACATATGCTACAATTTTTTTTTGTTGTTTATTTAATAAGTATTCCATTCATTTTCTACTATCTCTTTTATTTTATTTATGTATGCATTATATATAATATATACTTATTATAATATATATATAATATTATATATTATATATAATATATATTTATATATATTATTATATTATATATATAATATATATAAGGAAAAGAATCAGTAGGTAATATAGTGTTTGAGAAATTGGTCATTAACAGCGCGACCAACTACTTCCCCTTCGAAGTTCTTAAGGGAAAAATAATTTTCTCCCTTGACCTTATCAATTACAAATGGACCTAACCATAGGTTATCGAACTTACCATGTTTGTCTGCTTGCTCATTTCTTTTATCCCATTTAAGAACTCGGTCTTCAAGGAGAATTTTTTTTTATCTTTGGCGTGCTTGTCAAAGATCTGTTTGATCTTTGCCTAGTGCTGATTAATTCTCTCATACACCAATTCCCTTTCTTGTTGCAGCTGAACCATTTGGTTGATATGCCTCTGCAGGTCGTTAGGCTCCCCATTCGCTTCTTGCAGAGTCTTCATAACTTTGGTGCCTAAGTATAACGGGAAAACAACATTTAGGTCATAGACCAGCTGAAAAGGAAAAGTTCCAATGGATTTTTTGGTAGTGATCCTGTCAGCCCAGACATCATATTTTAACCCTACATGCCAATTATGCTTCTTTGAATGCAGATATTTTTTAAAGATTTTAATGATATTTTTGTTAATGGACTCAACAAGCCCATTTCCTTGAGGGTAATAGGTTATTGAATGCCCTAACAGTACTTCATAATTACCACAACAAATTTGGAAGGCAGCCGAACATAAAGGTTTAGTGTTGTTGGCTATGATCTTTCGAGGGCAACCAAAGCAAGAAAATATATTTTCCACTAGAAAATCCATCAATGACCGCCTTGTCGTTAAATTTCCTCCACTGGGGCAGTGTCAACCCTTTTCGTAAAGTAGTCAATCGCATTGATAATCCAACAATGTTGGCCACTAGAAGGAGGTTGGATCTCTCCGATGAAGTCTAACCTCATTATTGGAAGGGTGCTTCGGCTACAATAATCTTGAGGGGTAATGCCGCAAGAATTTGTTTTCCAACAAATATTTGACACTGGTGGCAAACCCTCACCTTCTTGTTTACATCTCGAAAGAGGGTAGGCCAATAAAGCCCACTCCTTAAGATTTTATGGGCAGTGGCTTGCCATGCGAAATGATTGCCACATACCCCATCATGATGTTGAGCGATCAGGTAGTCAACTTGGGAAGGAAGAACGCAGTTCAAAAGAATGCCTACTGGGTCTTTTAGTATAACTTACCATCTATAATACAATCATTTATAGCCTTTAACTTAAGTGAGTGTCACACAATTTTCTCAAGGAACTGGACAACTTCATAGTTTGAAGGCAACTTATTATATCCCTGTGCCATTTAGATGATAAGAAATCCGGGTGAACAATAGTAGGGTCTGAAATAGGTAGCAATAATCGTGGTTGCTTATCCTGTTTCCCTTCACCTACTCCTATCGAGTTTTATGTAGCATATCAATTGATGCCTAGTGCATCAAAATTGGCCTCAATTAACAACTTAGCTAGTCCTTACCCCTTAATGATTTTGATGGGCTTCAGCTCCAGATCATACTCCTGAGTTTTAGTGATCCACTTCCCTCTCCTTCCCTCAGTATCGTGTTGTAAGAGTATATCTATTATCCTAGGATGCAGAAGATAGACTATAGACTTGGCTAATAGAATAATTCCCTAAAAGCCTAAAGGGTTTTAACTAGAGCATAAGCATGCTTCTCTATGATATTATACTTAAGCTCTGCATGTTCTCTATGATATTATACTTAAGCTCTGCATGTTGAAGGGCCTTACTAAAGAATGCTACTGGTTGCTCGTATCGTTGTTGGTTCTTCTATAGAAGGACAACAACGATGGTATGCTCTAAGGAAAAAGGGAAAATTATGAATTCTTTTGTATGGTCTGGACTAATGAGGACAGGGGCCTCCATAATGGTGGTCTTAATTCTTTCAAATGAATACTTTGACTCTTCATCCCACTTAATATCACTACCCTTTTTTAGCATTCGGGTGATATTCTTTACTATTTCTGCAAAATTGGTGATAAGTCTTCTCAAGAAATTGATTTTTCCCAAGAACGCTTGAACTTCTTTCTTCATGCATGATAGGGAAATGGCTTGGATTGCTTGCACTCTTTCCGGGTCGATCTTGACACCATGCTATGACACTATATGTCCTAGTAGTTTCCCTTTGATCATAGAAAAGAAATATTTCTTGGGATTCAGAGACAAACCAAACCTGCGACACTCTTGGAAAATCACTTCTAGATGCTTGAGATGTTGATCATTGCTTAAGGAGAACACCGTCATGTCATCCAAATAGATAACTATGAATCAATCCTTCTCATCGGCAAAAGCAATATCCATTTCCCTTTGGAAGGTTCCTCCAGCGTTCATCAATTTGAATGGCATTTTTTGATACATGAATGTACCCCAGGGGGTGGTGGAGACAGTTTTATACATATCGTCTTTGTGGACAGTTATCTGTTAATAACCAAAAAACCCATCCATCATAGAGATGTGGGTAGCGTCGACTACTCACTGGAGTATAGCATCCGTCTTTGGGAGAGGATAATTGCCCTTAAGTGAGGCTCGGTTGAGGTTCCTAAAATCTATACATAGCCAAATCTCACCATTTTTATTTCTAACGGGGACTAGATTGCCTACCCAAGTAGAATAGTGTAATGGAACAATTATCTTTGCATCTAAAAGCTTATTAATTTCCTTTTCGATGGGATGGAGTAATAGAGGATTAATGTGACAGAGTTTTTGCCTAAAAGGCTTAACCCCTTCCTTTAGATGGATTCAGTGTTCTATTATGCTTTGGTCATAGGCTTTAAGATCATCATAAGACCAAGCGAAGACATCAACATATTTTGAAATAAGATGAATATATTGATCTTTAACATGGGGCGAAAGTAGCTTGGATAAGTTAACTAATTTAGCCTCGGCGATGGCGAAAATGTTCACAACTTCTATCTCCATATTTGCAAGCTTAAGAGTTGGGTAGGAACCATCTTCATTATGGTCTAAAATCTTCTCCAAATGAATCAACCCTCTGGGGATGTAATTACTTTTCAGATGAATGACATCATACATATCGATTTTAGTTTTTAAAGGAGTAGTACTAGCATTGACCTAGTCAATGCCTTCATCTTCATCTATATAATGATCTAAAAATTCTGCAACCAGTTGTATAAATCTCTTAATCTCTTGTTCGTCTTCGAATACCTGCCAATATTTCACATTGTCAGGTATGGAGGGCCTATAGAGGGCTTCTATTTCAAATTTAATTTCGATTCCAGAGGGAGGAATGAAAGTAGTCGTAACATCAAGAGCATCTGCTAATTGGTTATGTTCTCTAGGAACAATGGTAAAATTGATAACCGAAAAGAAAGTATCTACTAGGTTCCAAAATTGGTTTCTGTAGGCATGAAAACGAGGGTGCTTGGTTTGGCATTTGTTCATCACTTGCTTGATTACTAATTTGGAGTCGCCATATATCGATAAATTCTAAATAGTAAGCTTGTGTGTCGTCTCTAACCCAAGAACTAAGGCTTCGTATTCTGCTATGTTATTAGTGGTTTAAAAGTTAAATTTGAAAGAAAAGGAGGTATTTCTTTGAGAGGGGTATCAAAATGACACTGACACCAGAACCTGCTTTGGAAGAGGCTCCATCGAAATACATTTTCCAAATTGCGTTAAGGTTCAGGGGAAAGGAGACGGAAGAGTCTTTTTCGGACCTAAGAACCTTCTCTTCCTCCGAGACAACAAACACAAAGTTTCCCATATTGTCTTCAAAAGTATACATTGGGGAGTTCTTGGGTTGTTGTTCTGAACTAATGGTATAAGTCAACCTAGATTCCCTATAAAAGTGGTGAGTACCTCCTCCAAACACAAGGATGATGGCATAAGAGAGATCTAGTTGCAGTGACCCACCAAGCTTTGCACCCCAGCTCCTAGACAAGAGCATACCCTAACTAGGAGGGACATCAGCCATGATTACATCCATGACAATGCTCTTGACTGGAACCTAGGCCAGAACTACCACTAGATCCTTTAATTACACCCAAACACTTGACTCTGTGGGAATCAAAAGAATACAGATCGTGATATTCTTGGGTTATATTTAGTCTAAGTTTATCCATGATTTCCTTAGGCATAAGGTTGTGGGAGGCAACTGAGTCTAGCATGCAATTGTGAAGGTTGCAGTCATGGATTTTTAAATTAATCTAAAAAGGAGGGACCAAATTACCATTTTTCTTATTCACAAGACCGATAGAGATCTTAGGGGCATCGTCCTGGACATTAATAACGTATCTCAATCCCATTTCTTGAGGTGGTTGGTGAGAGTTTTTAAAGGATTCAATTTCTTGTTTATAATTAGGAAGCTTTACGACTTCGGTTAATGGCATACTAATCTTGACCCTGTTTAATTCATTTTGCAAGCTGAATTTTTTAGAGAGAAGCATATCTACCTCAACAGGATTACACTCGAGAGATAACAAGGGTTTATCCTTAATCGGAAGAGGTTGAGGGGCAAGTTCCTTCTGAGGTGCCTGATCTTTTTTAGGCATGAGATTATACTTATGATGAAACTCGGCTTCCAGTCGTTCAACAAAACATTTGTTGGTCGTCATAATTGTCCTTTTTTAACCCTACCTTTGTCCTAATCATGCTACCCAAACCCTTGTTTCACAATTAAATTAAACCATTTACACATGATTCTTGGTCCCTTTGTTTGATTTTTTTGGATATGGATCATAGAGGCTTATTAGTCATTTAAAAGGTTGAATAGGCTTATATTTCTTTGTAACTTATTGATTCATATTTCCTAAAGGCATGGTGAGTAAATGTCATTAATAAGAGTCGGAGTTGGTTGGTGCCGGATCCGAAGTTCTTGTACCGTCTGTTGTTCCTGTACCAGGTGGACAGTCGGCCGATTCATTCCAGATTGACTCCAAAAATATCATATTTGTTAAGGAATGGCACACACCTACCGCTGAGGTTTTGTTCCATTTTTTGCATCAAGCTTGGATCATTATGGATGTGATAAAGATTGAGGTCGGTCGTCGTTAAACGTGTTTTTCTTGTTAAGTTTTCCAATGCGGCCAAGAGTCGAGCATCTATGTATAAATTAGGGATTCTAGGATAGGTTTAGCCACCGATACTGTGAAGAACTTTGGTACCCTGTTGTTGTAATCTTGTAATCTTGTATCACCTTGTCCCTCTGGGTTGGATCTATGGTTTTACGATGTATATTTGCATAAGACTTTGAATAAAGAAAGAACTAATGCCAAATTCATTTATTTCTGGTTCTTGTCATTATTTGTAATGTTTCCCTCACGCATCTGATTTCAGAGTTTTCATAAAGGGAAATGAGTTGGTTGGCTAGGGCCCAGCCAATCTAGATCGTTTTCCCTATCTTTCATGGCGTGCTTAGATGTAGTTATGTTGGTGTGAACAAAGTGAGTTTTATATGCTTGAGCTTGCAGGTTTGGTGAAACCCTTATGAATGTATTTCTCTTATGCATGATCTCAGATCTGAGGAGTCCTCGTGTGTGTTGAATGATTTCTATTTTCAATTTTAGTATTTTATTTCTTCCTAAAGCATCACACTATTTCTTTTCTTTTCTGAGAATGCTTCTTGAGTTATTTCTGAAATATTAGACCGGGTTGCGAGATTATGATTTAAGTTTGATGTATTTCCTTATAGCATAGTGTGCCCTGATATGAATACACGTTTTGGTTGAGTGATGATATCTCTATGCATAAGTTTAAACTATAACGATTTCCTTACATAAACGCAAACTAAATATCATTGAGTAGAGAAATCGTTTATGGCATTTTTCTGGGTTTAAAGACTTTATAAAATCAATCTTTCAAGCAGAGTATATCTATCACTGTGACAGAGATCTAAAGAGGGTTAAGTTTCATCTTTTGGATAGCATACATTCATTTACAGCACAAGAGTTTTTCCTTTCTGCTATCGTGAGAATTCCCTTCAGTGTTTGCAGTTATCTTTTTATTGAATGTTTGTTTTAGATTGGGAATCTTTTTCATTAACATTCGAGCTGAAATTTTCTTTTCTGTTTTGCACATTTCCAATTTACTAGCCATAGCACATTAATATATTAGTGAAGGGTGGTTGAAAGCAAGCCCACTCTAGTGCAGGAATAATGAGTTCTAAGTGCAAGAACAAAGCGTTCCAGTACAGGGACAGAAAGTTCCAGTACAGGGATAAAGCATTCTTGTACTAGAACAGAGTACTCTAGTTCAAGAACAAAACTCATTTCGGTACAGGAACTTAATTACTCTAGTACATGAATGGGATATTTTCAGTAAAGGAAACAGATTTAAAGGAATAATAGAAAATCATTCTTTATGTTTTCTAAGCATTCGAATTCAATCATAGGAACATACTTTATCTTTAAATATCTTTATGAGATTGAATGCAAGGCATGCTTTAATTTTTCTGTCAAAGTCTTTGGGAAGTATTTTCCTAAGTAAATTTAGTACCCAGAGTGGCTTGGTGTCAGTTTATTTATAAGCCCAAGTAAGGATTGAAACGTTTTCTTGTAATTTATTCTTTCAGGTTTTGCATGATTTAATTGTAGGAATAGAAGTAGGGTTTGCAGTTTGTTAAAGTCCTTCTCTAGCATTTCCAGTGTTGCACCTCCAAGTTTACGAACTCCCGAATTGACAATTAAATGTTAGGTTGTTAGTCACACCCAACAATGTTGAAGCTAAAGGTCCTATAATTCTTGTTCTAGATACTCAGGGGAATCTTGAAATAGCATGTCGAAGGAATTAATAGAATCTAAATTCAGATATTCTCCAAGTTCCTCAAGGTTCATCAGTTGGCTAGCCGTGTCATCGTCATACTCCTTGATAAGATTGACATTATTCCTCTAAGGAGGCTGAACAGGCGACCCATCTGGCCTTTGTCCTCTCTGCAACATTTGTTGAGGATGAGGATAGTTGAAAGGGGCTTGATTCCTAGTGGGGGAATTTGGATTTCGATTCGGTGGATTAGGACAAAAATTAGGTTGCATTAAGGGATTTGCGGGAGGCGGAGGAACTGCTCTATTTCCTACCTCCAAGCGTTGGATTTTATTAGTTAAATATTTAATGAGCCTGGACATTTCTTCGATCTTCTGCTCCTAGGAGGAAGAACCAGTAAGAATTTGAGGTGAGGTGTCAACGACCTTCTTCTTCCCATCAGACCTAGTGTCTCAAGAGAGTCGTTTTCCTGTAGCGATAAGGTTCCCTTCACAAGCACAAGCTTTAGTTTGGGCATCGGCTAATGTGGCGAGTTCCCTTTCTCGCAAGGCATTTGATAAGTTATCATCAAGCGTTGTAGAATATGAAAATACGACAGCAGTATCAGAAGGCTCAACTGCAACAGGAAAGTGGTTATAATATTTGGTGAATCTTTTATTAAAATCAGAGACAGACTCATCAAGTTTTAGTTTAAGGGCAGAGAATTACGTAAGCCATAACTAGTTACTTTTCTTAACACCATATTGCTGTGAGAACATCTCAATTAGCCTATCCATGGTATTAATATTGTTCGGGGAAAGGGTTCTGAAGCATTTCTGAGGCCCGTCCTCCAGGCTTTGCACAAACAATCTCATGCAAATATCATTGTACTCAGTGCCTAGGTTCTCCCAAGCATTCATGGGTGGAGGAGTTGGTGGAGAAGGAGGGGAAGGAGGTAAAGACTAGTATGGGGAGGGCATTGGGTTGTTCGGTGGCATAGATGAAGGAGGGAAGGATGTCTTGTTAGACTAAGAAGTTGATAATGAAGCTACGGCTCGCGAATTTGGGTGGAGAGAAGCAAAAAATTTCGATATCCTAGGATTAGGAGACAAGGGGTGACTCTCCCTGAACTCGTCAAGGCATCTCCTTCTATTTGCTATGGTGACTAGCAATTCAGGGTCCTCTAGAGGAGAGTGATTGACCTCAGATGTGGATCTAGTCAATCTCCAGGGACTATCTAGATTGGAAGGAAATTGGAATTCAAAAAGACCAAATTATTTAACTATACAAATTTACAGGTTTATTTTCAATTAACTTCATACGAGAGCTATAAGGTGTGTTTAATAGAGTAACAGGGCAGCAACAGATGTGCACTTCCGTTGCAAGCTCAGATCCTCAATGGTTGTCGTCGTCTAGGGGCATTTGGTTTTGTCTGGGCTCTCTCGTCTTCTTGCGCTAATACTTTCCATTTCTGAGGGAGTTCTTGGTGTGTTCGAGAAACCTGCAAGGAGAACTAAGTTGTTTAATATATTGCGGTTATCATCCAAACCAAAAAGAATATGTGGTTGAATAGGGTTAGAATTAGTCATCCACTGATTTAAACTAGTTGCCTCCCTGACAATGGCACCAAAATAATTTTAATGCTCTAATCGTCCCCACATATGAATGACTTGAATACGCATTCATTGAGGACTAAGAAGTCCTTCCGCTCTAGGTGTTATGGATGACCTCCAATGCACCACAGGGGGTAACCCTGATAATTAATTATATGATTTTCAATAAGCAAATAAGACAAGGTCAGATACAAATAATTGTTCGTTGTAGTAAACAATGGCATTAATAGAAGTGAGTGGTAAAACTTAAATTCAATAACAATCTTGGAAAATGTGATCCTAATGATACAAAGAAGCTAACATACAAATTTGGGAGAAGGTAACCAAAGAGTTGAAAAATAAAGGAAAATAAAAAATAAAACACAAAGTTAAAATGTACCAGCCATTTTTAGTATTATATAAAGATGTATGCAACAAGTACAAACATCCTTAACGTTCTCCTTTAAACCTTTTCAGATATGTGCATTCAATAATAAATATTGAAACTAGAATCTACAAAGACATAGCAAAACTTTATGATTTCTAAAACGTCAGTGCTATTAAACAAAACAAATTATAACATAACACTTTCACAATTGCTAATGTAGAACACTGATTATTGCTAAGTCAAAGGCAAGCTTTCAACTGACAATAATCAAGCACATGTCATTTAGTCCTACGTTTGATAATATATATATTAGACCATCGAAACTAAATGTATTGTCTCCTAATCGAGGGCAAGCCTCTAATTTAGTTTCTGCAATTGGTAATCAAAAGATAAACGACAAATAAACAAACAAGGCTTCTTCAAAACATAAGCATCGATTTCAGAGATGTAAAAGAAAATTGTGTAGTATGTACAGGAAGTTCAACAAAAATTAGTTTTAATTATGTCTTAAAGAGGCTTGGAAGGGCAAGGGATTTTTAAGCACCTAACAAACACCTTTTTTAGTTGGAATATTCTTTTTTGCAAATCTACATCTAAAAAATGATGATGAAAAGAAGACATCCTTTGTGTGCCCTACACTTGTGCACTTAGGATTCATATGTATGTGATGATCTCCATGATACTATAAATTGCACATGCAGTAGTAATTGTTTGCAAGTTTCTAGAAAATCTTAGTAAGGAGAATTAGGGTGAAATAAGGAGGATTTTCAAGTCCATGTATGGAACAATAGACTATGCATTATACTACAAAAGTGTTAGTAAGTAGAAAACATTGATAATAAATATAAAGAAAACAATTAATTTACATGGGCTCATTCATGAATATTGGGTTGAATATAATGGTAGTCATTAATCCACAAATGACTATATTTGTTTATCCTCCTCCTTGGAGGTATAGTAAATTGGATGAGCAAGCTATGGTAAGTGGTATTCCTATCTAGCACTAAAGTTGAGTACATAGAAACTATTCAAGATTGTAAGGTTGAAATATGGCTACAAAGATGTTCTAAATCAAGGATGAGTTACCATTACATGCAATAGTCAAAGCACCATTGATTTCACAAAGAATTCCATGTATAACCCATCATTCAAGCGCACAGATGTTCAATGCATTTCATTCAAGAGATGGTAAAATATGGTATCGTGTTGTTAATCAAGTGCAATGCTCGAGAATGTTGATGTGTTGGCGATGATTATTAATGTAGAGAATTTCGATTAGCGTAGGAATTCAATGGGTGTCTAGAAAACATGTCCTTTGATGTGATCATCAAGTAGGAGATTAGCAAAATATGTGTCAATCACTTCCTCTACTTTTGTGTAATAGCTTTCTTGGGATCTATCAATGTAATCAATTCATGCAAGTTATATTTTAAAGTGTGGACTATGCCAAAAAAGTTTGTTAGTTTACATAAACCATGATATGCCTGGGGTCCTTTTTGGTAGTTTCTAGTTATCAAAAATATATATAGTCTCTTTAATTAATATTAAAAATAAAAACAAATCAATAATATTATCTATCTCATTTGTATTTTTTATTGGTGTTGTCTAACCAGGCACAATTTTACCTAGACGATGAATTTCTCGTTAGAATCCAATGGGAAATTCTTCAAGTAATCTAGTTGTGGGAGTGTTTAAATCATTTTTTAATGATAGAAATGGATTCAACACCATTGGGAATCCATGGGGCACCCAAAATCCTGAAGCTTGATAGTTGTAACCCAGGTTTTAAAAAATTTCCGCCAAATATTCTCAAAATCATGCTAGAATTCTATTGTTTTTTGGACAAAAAAGTGGTGTGTTTAGACTCCGCCTTTTTTATTCTCTCATACTTAATTGTATTACTACATGTTAATTCTCTCTTTTTATATATTTTTTTTGTAAATTGCAGCTTTGTATTGATCAAAATTTAGATATCAAATATACATTGTTTTCCAAATTTCTCTCTGAGGATTTGGATTTCCTCATAATACAACACAAAGCGGAACCAAGACTAAGAAGCCCATACATAACTAAACCCCAAGATTTCATACAAGGTTATTAACTATGACCAACATTTACCCCATATCCACACAACAAAATGGGCACATAGTCCTGTCAAACAAAAGACCGCACACAACAAAGCCAAGATGTAAGCGACCAGAACATCACTCCATGATCAACAATTAAACAAGTGAAGGCTAAGAACATCATCAAATGGACTAGGACATCGTTGATTGGGCCAGAGACAAACTACAGAGTCACCAAACTACACAACTAACCATGTGAACCCAACGGGTCCATTAGATCTCCATTGTCAAACTCACATGCAATATGTTCCTCCACGTGTGCCAGGCAGGGATCGGTCCTGTCTAGACATAACCTCTTATTTCTAAGCATTATTTTGATATCTTGCAAGGCGAAGAAGACATTATATCTCTCCACTTGCTTGTCCTTAAGAACCAAACCCAACAAAGTTTTCATTTGCCAATGCAAAGCGATCGAATTTAGGTATTACTTCTTCCTGCCCCTGGTGTGGCCAGGGTCAGGAACCCACGTCGACATGTCCTCTAGAATTTATGAATCAGAATAAGGTTGATGCTCAATCCCTGCTTGTGACTCTAAATTTTGGATTTTCTTTCTAGTCTCTGGTGGAACAACGTTGAAGTAGGTGGCAGTCGAATCGTGGGAAAAAAGTCTTGCCCTTCTCTGCCCCTATGGGGCATTGGCACTTCCCACCTGTCTGCAATGCATTCTTCATCTTGGAGGCATAATTGAGACGATGGGGGCACGCTTGGAGCATCCACTAAAGATCTCGCGACTTGTAAAGTAACAAGAGAAGAAACTAGACGAACCCACTTCAAGACCAGGTCTTAAACCAATTATGTCATCCCCATAACTCTAGACGTATGTTTTAGACTCAATCATGTTAGCTAAAGAGAAAATAGATGACACACTACCCTTGATATATGTCCCACTCCCCAAAACCATGAGACAATGAGATAGATAAAACACAAAATCCCGGACGATAGAAATAGAGAAGGCAATGCGACAACCAATCACCAAGAGCCCTGACACTTTACTCATGAATTCACACAAAGACACCCTAGACTTTTCATTAAAACTACCACCTGTTGCTCCAAAGCACCCAAAAGAAAGGGACCTTGGAAACAATTACACCAGTAGAATACCAAGGTCCTTCAACCTCTTTCAACTACCAAGGACTGGAATTCAACAGATGGACATACTAACCTAGCCAAATAAACCCAAGCAACAAGCTTTTGGAAGACAAACTAACCAAAGTAAAAAGGAATTTGACCTGAGAATTCACACTGGAATAAGCGTCTGGTGGCCCCGCCATCCCACCACGATGCCTAGTGCTCCACAGCGGTAAACAATCCCATACATCAAGAGAGCTTTGTTGCATCACCCAAGTCTCACAAAGGCCATCAACTTCTTCACCTTTGGCTTCAATTACACACCCGCACCAGGGCTCAAAGCTCACCACTGACTCAGCTAGAACAAAGAACAAGCAAAGGGAGGTCGAGAAGCAACCCTTGCCTCCATTCAAACCTTCATCGGCGTGCTCCAGAGCCTTCATGTTGTTGTAGATATATAGAAACTGCTAACTATTGTAATGTATGCCATTACATGCAAGGACAAGCCACACCCCTCTTAGCCTTAAATGTGCATCACATTTGGGGTGGTGAGCACTGCTCACAAAACCCTCGTCTCTTCCATATTAAAACCCCATCGAGGCAATATTTTATTTTTATTAAAAACAATATAAACTTTTATAAAAATAACTTCCCTATCATATAAAAAAATTAAGCTCCTTAAAAATATCAATTTTATTACTATATAATATAAAACTAAATTATTTAATAAAATATATATATATATATATAACATAAACTATGAATAGTGCAAAGTTCTCACAAATGTGCCACAAGGCCAACTTACCTCGTGAAAGTGAAGCTAAAACGCAAGGTTTAATCGAAAAGGGAGATAGATACAAAAATAGTAAGAAAGGTAAAATATAACTCAATTAAATATAAGTGAAAAAAATTATTAAAGTTTACTCAGGTTTAGTTTATCGGTGAGTTCATTGAAGAGTAAATTTATTAGGGTTTAAATTTCTTTGTAATGAATCTTATTGGTGAGTCCAAAATCATTTATTTATTGGTGAATTCATTAAGTGTTAATTTATTACGGTTTTAATTTCTTTCTAATAGGTTACATTAAAATTATAGGTATATATAAAAGTTTTATGCTAATATGATGGAAAAGGTATTAAAATAATTATTAATATTTAAGAAAAATGTTAGTGTTATAAAGTTTTAGAGTATTATTTATATACCATTTCAAATGTAATAAATAATATTTCAAATAAATTTTAAAATATTATTATTTAAATTTTTTGAAGAAAAAATTATATATATATATATATATATATATCAAATGCAAGTCTTGATTTTTAAAGTCTAACCTTAACTAAAATTAAGAAAAAGTTTTTATTTATTAAAATGTTATTTTAAATGTATATAAAGCATTTCTGAACTTTCCCTTAAGTCAATTTTACTAAGGAATGGGTTGGCTCATAGGTACATGAAATGGGTCACCGTTTCTAAGTGGGTGGTGTCCACTTTCTTATTCATAGTTGTTATGAACTAATATGCCCATCCATTTACTTATTTACTTATGTAAATAAATAAATGTGTATATAATATAGGTGATTTTTTGGGGTCTTTACTCAAGAAAATATAATTGATTAGATTTGAAAAATGATGTAAGACCTTTGTTTGGTAATGTCAAACATTTTGTTGCATAATCCTTTCAGTGGTTAGTGACTGATACATATGTACATGATAGATAGATGATGCCTTAGACAAGTTGATTTTGAATGCATTGACCCATTGACAAGCCACACCTCGAACAAGTCACACAAAGACAGTGACAGCCACACTAAGTCTAAAACACCAAGAGAAGCTTGGAAAAGGATTTTACTAGATAAGGCAAAAAAGGTTGTCTTGGGTAGCCTTGTTCACAGACATGCACTTGGCATGAAGGATAATGAGTGGCTTAGAAATCTTGATGACTTGGGTGCCTAAACTATTCATAGATCAATGGAGTTAGGTAGCACACACTTGGGGGTTGCAAAGAATCATCAAGTGCCTTCAAGCACAAGTAGCCTTGGATAACAATCATGGGGTGCACTAATCGAGCATACACCATCGAGCGCACATTTGTTGAATGGACTCAAACAACTTGGGCATAGTCGTGTAGGCATGGACAAATCAAGCACACTTGGGACAATTGGGTTGACTAAGACAAGTTGGATGGAGTTGCCTTTAGACAAGTTCAGATGCACGAGACACACAAGGTGTAGTTGGGCACATTTGGGCACTGTAAGACTAATGAACCAAGCAAATGAGACAACCTAAGTGGATTTGGCACAATTTGGAATGACTCAACAAGTAGGTAATGAATAAGTCACCAGAGTGAAGCAAGTAAGCTATGTGAGCACTTGGATCCACCTTGGAATAGAGGAGGCTTGTAGGAAAGGAAAGACTCATATAAAAAGGCATAAGCTAGAAGTTGCAAGAAGCAAGAGACTCAAGGAGTTCTATGGTTGTACCAAGTTCAATATTGGACACATAGGAACGAATTGTCTTGGCTAAGAAACAAGGAGAATATGACAACATCTATAAGAGGTAGGCATGTAGTTGCTTCAAGGGTTGGATTGATAATTTTGTAGGTTACTTGCTTTTGTAATTCTAGCCTATCATATGAGCTACAAGTAGTTGGTTGCACTCCTCTATGCATCTTGTAAAGCATTCATATAATAAAGTGTTAGGAACTTGCCTTGGGTGCCACCCATATATGTGTTGTGTACTGTGGATTCTTTATAATTATTGGATGTTTGTGTTCCATAAATATTGTAAATTAACTAAGTCTTAAGATTGTTGGGATGTTTTTAGGCTATGGTTGGGCGCATGCTTGTTGTTGAATGAACTAGGTTGTATTATACTTAGCTAAGCATCTAACTTGTTGTAGCTTAAGGCAAAGTTATGGGTGGACCTTAAGTAAGGAGGCCTAGTCTAGTTGTACTAGGCATGGGTTGGCAAAGCCCCTATCACCGAGACAAGGTAGCACCACATAACCTCAAGCACCAAAACAACTTGGGAAGGAGTCAAGTTGTAAAGAAAATTTTGAATTGACTGCAAATCCATAACTCCTTATGTGTTATTCATATCTCTGACAAATATACAAGTTGTAATTAAAAACATAAAAATTCCACAAAATTTATATCTTTGTATAGTCTCACCAATAGAAATAATTATGTTGTGTGTACCTCACTATATCTGAAAATTTCAAATTTGATGCAAATTAATCTATAAAATAACTATGTTGTGTGTACCTCACTATATGTGAAAAGTCCAAATTTAATGCAAATTAATATTTATTTAATATTATATGTGTGAATTTTATCATTTCATTGTCCAACTTAACATCTTAAAAAGAAATATCCGATAATTTTAAATATGAACTCATGTGTGTGTGTGTTTTTCTTTTCATATTATGAATAACAGATATTACTAACAATAACAAGAGTCATGGATAAGAGAGCCAGAAGTGTTGTACTAAATAAATGAATATTTCCAACATGTTTTTATATCTTATTTAGACCCCTTCTCTTCTCAGGATATGTGCTTTATTATATAACATCCTTATTGATATTATGATATGATAGCAACCTCTCTATCCCTACCACCATGCTCTTACATTTGTCTATCATTTTCAACATAACTTTATTATTGTTTTTTTCTTATCATTATAGATTTTAGTTCATTTATATTTGTTTGGCCATGAGCCTTGGATTAACAGTGAATGGGTGTTTTGTTGAAATCCCCCATGGAATGTGATATCGGACATGTGATATTTGATAAACCATGATCTTCGTCTATGATATTATAACAAAACCTATTTATAAATTAATAGTTTTCATTGTAAAATAAGAATCAATCTCCATAATTAAGACTATTGTTATTGTTAGCACTCTAGGCAGCTCTCCTAGGTTGTAGCTCAGAGATGACTGGTAACATATAAATCTTCAATATCATTTTCGGAACTATTGGAATGGATGATGGTTTAGATCAAGTCAGATTACCGTTTCAACTCTGTTTTCACTCAAGACATGCATGAACACCCTCAGCTTTACAAGGCTTTAGACCACTAATGCTCAATAGTTTATAGATTCAATGAATAGATGGAGAATATTGATTGTACCAGCAAATGCATACATAAACACATATGAATGGCTAGCTACAGGAAGTAAATAAAGCTTGCAAATCTAATTTATCAACGCAGAGATAAGATGATAGTTATTTGGAATTAGACACAAAAGAAAACATGAATAACCTATTCAAGTGCAAGCTTAGGACGGAGGAGAAAATGGGAATTGAACATGTAACAGCGAAAGAAGCTTATATTGCTAAAATGAAGATGAGACGTTGAGAGGAGCAGAGTCTCCACAGTCTCCAAAAGTTGAACCCTTGATCCTCTTAACTTTCAAACTTTTATAGGCCTTTTACAATGCTCTCGAACACTCTGAAGCTCGAGAGGTCTTAATCTATCATCTCTATCTTTTTAACGACTTGATGCCATGACTAGACATGCATGAGCTCGAAGGTTTCTTTTTCTAACAGCAGAGTAACCACATTTTGGTAATTTTGTCGCGCTATCAGGTAGCTCGCTTGTGTCGACGATGCTCCGTGACCATTTCTATTAGTTCGGCTACGTTGTGTTGTTTTTCCCTTTTTCGACTTTCTATCCCCCAGTCTCTGTCAGCTCAAATCCCTCTTCTAGCATTACCCAATCACTGCATAACACATAAAGGGGAGGTGGCCACCTATTCTACAACGTAAGAGTGCCTTGGGCCCTTGGAATCCTTCGGAATCCCAAATGCGGTTGTTTTCTACTAACACAGGAAAATGCATTCACGACTGTGAAATTCTGCCAAAACACAGTGCATTTTGGACTTCAAAAGTCCTTAAATACGGTCTATTCCTCTATCGGGTCTATCCTCAATCGCTATTGCAAGTCGCTTCGGTCCTGCTCCAAGGTTCCCCTTTGTATTTTAGAAATACGTTAAAACTGCGAAAATGCATTAAAAATGGCTTTTTTGCGGATCTCAAATCTTATGAAATAATATTGATAGAATCGTCGGGTCCGGTTCATTGGTTTGCACATATACATGTGTATAGGCCCCGCTCCATAATGTTTCTCTGATTGCGATATCGTGATGCGATTAATTGCAATCACATATTGCTCATGCCCCGGGCCATTGCAAGCGGTCTTTCTAATCTCCGATAGTGATCCTGCGATGCAACGTGGTCCGTCGATCTGTGCGCTTGATTGACGGTCCACGTTGACTCCGGCGATCGCCATCAAAGTTCCACATAGTTTGCGCCAATATCCGCCGATTGTGATCCGCCGACGGGATCTGGATCGTTGATCGGCCAGATCCGACAGCTCTTATGCATTCACTATTGCCACCGCCAATAGCTCTGTTTTTCTCTGTTTCCTTAGGTTTCTTGCCTCCCGATAGTGTTTTTCCACCATTCTAAGGGCTCTTCTCCTACGATTGTTTTGATCTTTGGCATGATTTTACTAGCTCTTGAAGACTTAGAGAGAATATTTAGATCCATTTGGATCAGGACTCGATGCAATTATAGATGCGAGAGTAATATTTTGAAGTCCGGCTTATGGCCAAAGCGGAGCAAGAGGAGACGTGGCCATCAAAGCTAAAACAGGGGACATTTCCGCTAAAAATAGTAGCACTGCACCTTAGGGGCTAACACTGGCTCCTTCTCGGGATGAAAGCCTCCCTATGAGGTTTCAAGAACTGCAGAGTACTGCCTTTCCAGTAACAACCAAAACAAACTTATCTCCTAGTGTTCCGTTGGGCATGGAGTTTATTTGCATAGAAAACAAAAACTAAAAAAACCTATTACAATATTAAGGCCTTAAAGCCTCATATGAAGTAAAGTTTCAAAAACCACCCATTGATTGGGCCATCAAAAACACCTTCCCCCTCCAAATTGTGCAGAATGAAAGTATTTTTCATTTGCACTTGACTAATGACAAACGGTCTCGTCCATAAGGCATCAAATTTACCATGGTTGCCCTTCTTTTCCTTCAATGCATCCCATTTGAGAACCCAATCACCAACCTGAAAACTGTCCATTTTTGCCTTCTTATCAAAGGTTTCTTTGATTTTCTTCTAATGAATTCTTGACTTCTCAACCAGTTGTTCTCTGATCTACTACAATTCAACCTCGTTACTCATTCTACTCGCTATGTCATTCTCTTCATCTTGTTCTTCTTGCAAAAGTTTGGCCATAAGGAGTATTAGCTGGATAGGAAAAACAACATCAGCGCCATAAACCAGGTTAAACGAAGAATTTCCTATGGACTTCTTGTTGGTAACTCTGTCAGCCCATAGTGCAAACTTCAACTTGGAATCCCAACTCTTTTTGTTGTCCTCCAACAATTTTTTGATTTCCTTTTCAATTAAAGGCAATAAGAGAGAGTTAATAGGTCTTAATTTCTGCTTAAAAGGGATGGTGTTCTTCTCTAGTGGAATCTTATGCGGAATGATGTTGGTGTCATAGGTTTTAAGATCACTATATTCCCAAGCAAAAATATCAACAAATTGTTTCATCAGGGTGCAATACTCAGACCTTTGGGCAGAAGACAAGTGAGTGGACAGATTTATGTACTTTGAATGGGCTGGACTCCCTACATTATGTTTATGAATAGCAAACTCATTTTTTGTTTTGGTAGGCTTATAAGGTACATCATTATGATCAAACAGCTTCTCTAGGGGCACCAATCGTTTGGGTATATGGTTATTAGGCAACTAAACAATGTTGTCCTGGCCAATCTCGTCCTTTAGCTTGGACTAGTTGCATTCTTCCATGGTTTCGTTTTCTTGGTCGATGTGCATTTCAGAAAATTCATCAACGACTTGTAAAAACCTATTAATTTCATCATCATCTTCAAAAAATTTCCAGTATTTGACATTGTCAAGCAAAGATGGTCTATATTTCACCTGAACTTCAGAAGTCAATTTAGGAGGCAAAGGAGGAATAAATGTGCTAGTAGACACAACGAGGGAATTAGCAAGTTGGTTCTTCATTCTCGAGATGTAAGAAATGTTGAAAATATTGAAAGAGCCCTTGAGCTTCCATACCTCATCTCTGTATGCTTTCAGCCTTGGATGCATTGCTTGGAAAGTTTTGTTGACCTGCTGAATGATAAGATCTGCATCTCCAAACACCTTCAGACCTTTGATGCCCGTTTTTTTAGCAGCGTTTAAGCCCAATATCAAGGCTTTGTATTATGTTATGTTATTTGTGACCTAAAAATTTAACATGAAAGATAAATGAATGCATTCTTATGTGGGGGACACAAGGACTACACCTGCCCCTGCAGCTTCCTTAGAGCAAGCTCCATCAAAAAACATGTCCCAAATTTGTGGGCCTTCTTCCTCTGTGATCTGGCAAACTGGTTTCTTAAGCTGCATGGGGGCCAACTGGGATTCTTCAATTTGAAGAATACAAGCTCCAAAATCAGTGTCAACAACATAGATGGGATGATTAGTGGAATTCCCTTCATCACTGATGATATAAACCAACCGAGCTTCTCTATTTAATCTCCTACTCTCACCTCCAAAAATTGGGACAGTAGCATATGACAAATCATTTTGCAATATTCCACCTAATCTCTTGATCCAACCTCTGGAAAGAAACATGCCAAAATTGGGGGGTACATCTGCTACCACAATATCCATCATCATGCTCATGGGTCGCTGAGACAAGGTGATGGCTAGGTCCTTGATTAATCGTAAACATTTCACTTTTCTAGAGTCAAAAGAAAATAGGTCATGATAAGGCTTGGTAATGTGAAGACCCAACTCATCCATGACAGCCTTGGGCATTAGATTATGGTTGGCTCCTGTGTCCAGAAGGCAGTTGTGGAGGATTTTGTCATGAATAGTCAGAGAGACATAGAATGATGGGGAGTTGTCATCATAATTTTCAATCATTGGGCTGAGAGCAACAACGAGTTTATCATCTTGCAGATTTACATAGTTAGTGGAGGCTTGGATGGCTTTAGGCTCAAGGGCCTCAAGGATGGATCTTTTGAAGGACTCATGCTTCACTAGTTTAATCAGAGGTATAGGTATTCTTAGCTTCTGGATTTCTAATTCAAAACTGAAAGGAGAAGGGGACTTGTCAAGGCCTCTTACCTCGTGAGCTGGAGCTTTGAGGATGATGGGATCAACTGGCGGTCGCTTCTGCTTATTAGCTTGTTGTATTGCAGGGACAACAGCTTTCTGAACAAGAGTTTCATTGACATTATTCATCTTCAACCTCAGATCATATCTGTTTCGATCATTAGTTTGCATAACAGCTTCACCATCCCACTCTTGGCTTATCTAGTCATTGAATAATGACTTTTCATAGGTAGCTAGGGTAAAAAATGAGGCATTGCCTTTGTCTTCCATACAATGGATCTCATCATCTTCTTCAAACTGCTCTTCTTCCATGACTACATTTTAAAAAGGGATCTTCACCCTTTGGTCTTCATTGGCATCTTTGCTTCTTTGCAGAATTTGCAACTCCTCATTAGCTCTTCTATATGGATTTGGGTTTCTGGGAGCAAAGGTATTAGGAACTCTTCCTTTCCCAGGGTGCTGCTCAACCTTTAATTTGGAGATTTCAGAGGCTAATGACTCTATCATCTTGGTCATTTTATCAATTTGGGATCTGAAGATGATGAAGATTCGCCTCTCTGTCTCCTTCTATCAACATTCCCCTTGAGCTTCTCTGCAGCCATGATGTTTGATTCTACTTCCAAGGCTGCATCCTGCATATCATCCAAGGTAGCACATCGTCTCTTCCTCAATAGTAGACAGAAGTCAGAATCAAAAGCACTGGCATAGGTGAGTTTAACAGAGGTAGTGGTGGGTTTTACTTCAGCTGGTATTTTGTTGTACATACAGTTAAGTCTCTTATTGAAATCAGACAACAACTCACCATTTTCCCTCTTTAAGTTCCCAAACTCGATGTGGTAGTAGAGTAGATCCTTCTTATCCCCCCAATGCTTTAGGAACGCATCATCTAAAGCCTCAATATCTGCTATAGACCTTGAGTTCAGTTCTTTGAACCATTTTCTAGCCTCTCCATCTAGGCTTTGGACAAAGACTCTCATCCACACATCATCTTCACTAATGTCTAGGTTATCAGCATAGTTATAGAATGATTCAAGATGTTCTTCAGCTGTAACACCTTCAGTCCCAGTGAACTTAGGCATATACTTCTGATATTCTCCAATAGGCATGGCATTTAAAGGAGTGGGCAGTACTAGAGGTCCATACCTAGCAACTATGATTCTTTCCATTTTGGTAGGTGCTTGTGGTCCTGCCATAACTGTGATGGCTATAAGGGCACTGGAATTCTGAATGGCAGAGGGCTGAGAAGTGATTGATAAGACTAAAGGAGTATGATGGATAGGAGGAGAGGCTTTCTTCGGGCTTAGAACGGAAGGAGGACCTAAAGAATAAGGAGCTCTATGAATCTTTGAGATTTTTTCTTCACTACTAGTATTAGATGCTATACTCTCAACATGTATTTGTTCTATTACAGGATTTTCTTGAAGAGATATAGAATATTGTTTAGAGCTACCTAAACCTGATCCTCCTTTCTGCAACGCCTTTCTTTCTTTGATGATTTTTTCAGGGTTAGGTACTGGGTTAGCTTGTGGCTTCTGAGGATTTCTCCGACTATGCCTCACAAACTGAGCCAAGGCCTAGAACTATGAAGTGGAGTCACCAAGAGGTTCGTCCTCCAGTAGAGTCGCCAGATAGATGATTACAACGAAAAAGTGTCTAGACTTTGTCTATCATCAAAGCTGGATCTGTGTCGTCTCCTAGGGAAGCTGAGCTTCAGTCTCCTCTCCCCAGCAACGACGCCAATTATGTTAGCACTCTAGGAAGCTCTCCTAGGTTGTAGCTTCGAGATGCCTGGTAACATATAAATCTTCAATATCGTTCTCGGAACTATTGGAATGGATGATGGTTTGGATCAAGTCAGATGACTGTTTCAACTCTGTTTTCACTCAAGACATGCATGAACACCCTCAGCTTTACAAGGCTTTAGACCACTAATGCTCAATAGTTTATAGATTCAATGGATAGATGGAGAATATTGAATGTACCAACAGATGCATACATAAACACATATGAATGGCTAGCTACAGGAAGTAAATAAAGCTTGCAAATCTAACTTATCAACGCAAAGATAAGATGACAGTTATCTAGCATTAGACATAGAAGAAAACATGAATAACCTATTCAAGTGCAAGCTTAGGACAAAGGAGAAATTGGTAATTGAACATGTAACAGCAAAAGAAGCTTATATTGTTGGAATGAAGATGAGACGTTAAGAGGAGTAGAGTCTCCATAGTCTCCAAAAATTGAACCCTTGATCCTCTAAACATTCAACATTTTTTATAGGCCTTTTACAATGCTCTCGAACCCTCTGAGGCTCGAGAGGTCTTAATCTATCCTCTCTGTCTTTTTAATGACTTGATGCCATGACTAGACATGCATGAGCTCAGAGGTTTCTTTTTCTGACAGCAGAGTAACTACATTCTGGTAATTTTGTCGCGTTGTCAAGTAGCTCGCTCATGTCGGTGATGCTCCAAGACCATTTCTGTTGGTTCAGCTATGTTGCGTTATTGTTTTTTCCTTTTTCGGCTTTTTTTCGGCTTTTTTTCTCCCAGTCTCTATCAGCTTGAAACCCTCTTCTAGCGTTACCCAATCATTGCATAACGCATAAAGGGGAGGTGGCCACCTATTCTGCAACATAAGAGTTCCTTGGGCCCTTGAAATCCTTCGGAATCCCAAACGATCGGGAATCCTAAACGTGGTCGTTTTCTACTAACACAGGAAAATGCATTCACGACTGTGAGATTCTGCCAAAACACAGTTCATTTCGAACTTCAAAAGTCCTTAAATACGGTCTATTCCTCTATCGGGTTTGTCCTCAATCGCTATCACAAGTCGCTTCAGTCCTACTCCAAGGTTCCCCTTTGTATTTTAGAAATACTTTAAAACTGCGAAAACGCATTTAAAATGGCTTTTCTGCGGATCTCAAATCTTATGAAATAATATTGATAAAATCGTCGGGTCCGGTTCATCGGGTCGGACATATACATGTGTATAGGCCCTGCTCCATAATGTTTCTCTGATTGCGATATCACGATGCGATTAATCGTAATCGCATATCGCTCATGCCCCAGGACATTGCAAGCGCTCTTTGTAATCTCCAATAGCAATTCTGCGATGCAATGTGGGTTGTCGATCTGCGCGCTTGATCCACGGTCCACGTTGACTTCGTTGATCACCATCGCAACTTCCACATAGGTTGTGCCGATATCTGCCGATTACCACAGCCGATTGCGATCCGTCGACTGGATCTGAACCGTTGATCGGCCAGATCTGATAACTCCTGTGCATTCATTGTTGCCACCACCGTTAGCTCTATTTTTCTCGGTTTCATTGGGTTTTTTGCCTCCCGATAGTGTTTTTCTGCCATTCCAAGGGCTCTTCTCCTGTGATTGTTTTGATCTTTGGCATGATTTTACTAGCTTTTGAAGACTTAGAGAGCATATTCGGATCCATTTGGATCAGGACCCAATGCAATTATAGATGCGAGAGTAATATTTTGAAGTCCAGCTTATGGCCAAAGCAGAGCAAGAGGAGACGTGACCGTCGGAGCTAAAACATAGGACATTTCCGTTAAAAATAGCAGCGCTGCACTTTTAGAGGCTAACAGTTACAAAAAATTAAATGTTTAATTCATATTAATTATTAATATTATTATACATGGATACTTATGATTTATCGGCCATTTAATTTATATATTATACAATTATTTTATAATAAAATTTATAAACAACTAGAAGGGAAAAATCTTATTTCAGAAATTTCTTGTTAGGACTCCACTTAATTTCAATATAATTTTTTATACAATATGAGAAAATGTTTCAAACTCATTTATGAATTAATTTAAATATAATCACAAAATCACATTCCAACAAATAGACAAGATATTAAGGAATATTTATTAATATGTTTTAATAAAGTAACAGATTAATGAAATTATGTACGTATTCCATCCCCTTTATTGTGCAAACAACCTTTTGCCATTGTTACTTTATATTTTGATTTTCAGGGGTGGTGTCTATATTGGATATTTATAATGAAAAATAAAATTACTTTGTTTTTTAGAGAACGAGTATATATTTTTATTAAAATAATTTGGAATATAGGTTCGAATTTGGTAATATTGAATTTATGAATTTTTTTAGTTTTTCAAAAACTCTATTGGTGTCTATTATATTTTACACTTGTTTCAGATATATCTATTTTAAACAAGTTTTTTTTATACAATCACCACAAAAACATTTAGAAACGCTATATACTTGCAGAAGGTATTAAATTATTTTAGACATAGACCTTTCTACATATTTCTAATTGTATAGGTAACTTGGTATTTATCGGTTTCAATCTCACGCTGAGGAGGTGAGGAATATTCCATAGTGGTGCTCACTTTGGCTCCATCTCCATCATGTACTTCAAGATTATCCTACATCTGTGCCATTCCTTCTGGTTCATTGTTACACTCCTCAACCGTCAGGGCATTCGTTGCTAGTGCCATCTCATCCATTCACAAAGTCAACATGTCCACTGCCAATTGCATCCTTTCCATTTTGGTTTCCAAAAGCCCCAATTTTTGGGTTATCAACTCACGATGTGCATGTATCTCTTAGAGGATCATTTCCATTAGTATGTGTTGAGAAATCAATGCTAGTAGGATTAGGGTTAGATTTCTTTTTCTTGATAATTACTTGTGAAGTATGTTGGCTTCTTTTACTTATTTGTTATATTATCATTCATCAAGCAATTACCAAATTATGTGTGCATGAAGATCACAAAAATGCAAGACATAAGATGTAGGGACTTTGCAAGGGCTAATCTCCTATCTATGGAAAACCCAGTGAAAATCTCTTCCTTCAATAGTTTTCCTTGAGACTCTTCAACCTAGACAAAGACCTCCTCCACACCAAGCCAGCCTCTCCTTCTTCGATCCAACCTTCGACATAGTAGCAACACTTTGACCCTAGCAACTTCGATTTGGCAGCTTACGGCATCAGAAATAACTTCAACTTGGCAACTTTCGACATCAACAACAACTTCGACTTTGCATCTTTTGGCATCAGCAACAACTTCGACTTTGACAAAGAGACTTCGATCTCCTAAACTAGCCCACACAAGAGAGAGAGAGAGAGAGAGAAGGACACCAAAACTTCAGTTTTCTTCTTCCCTTCCTCCTTGACCAAACTCACTCTTTTTAGACTCTTCCTTCAACTTCACTCTTTTTCGCAATCTCCAACTTCCAGCGTCCAGATATCGAACTATGTGAGAGAGATGAAATGCTCAAAATGAAGTTGAACCGCCTTGTATATATAGCCTTCCAATGAGGTCGAATTGCCTTCCTTGAGGCCGACTTGATCTTCTTGACGCTGACTTGGTGTGCAGGTTACATAATTCATTTTTGACTCAAAAATAATTATTTTTGCATCGTTCAAAGCCCAAGAAGGGTCTCATAAAATATGCAATGAATCTAATGACTCTTTATTAATCCTGAGAGTCCACAATGGGGACTTTGACTAATAAAATGATGACCCAATCATGAAACCCATGCTTTAATAAGTCAATGCAACAATAAAGATTCTTTTGAGACCGAACCTAGTTACATTTTTCAACGCTCCCTCTTAACTAGGGAGGTATTCATATGGAATATCTCAAACTATATGAACAATGAAGAGTTTAGGCACCGCAATGCCATGGACTAGATTCATGACTAGGGAAATCTAACCAAGGTCTCTCAATAGTTTAGGCACCGCAATGCCACAGACTACATTCTTGACCAGGGCAATCTATCCAAGTGGGACTAAGATGGACTAAAGCTTTCAACCTCTCTAGGTACCATAAGGCAGGCTTACTAACCATTAACCCAAGGATCTAGGTGTGTATCCGAGGTCAGAGCTCCCTAGCCCACACAAGAGAGAGAGAGAGAGAGGGACACCAAAACTTCAATTTTCTTCTTCCCTTCCTCCTTGACCAAACTCACACTCTTTTTAGACTCTTCCTTCAACTTCGCTCTTTTTCCCAATCTCCAACTTCCAGCTTCCAGATATCGAACTATGTGAGAGAGATGAAATGCTCAAAATGAAGTTGAATCGCCTTGTATATATAGCCTTCCAATGAGGTCGAATTGCCTTCCTTGAGGCCGACTTGATCTTCTTGACGCTGACTTGGTGTGCAGGTTACATAATTCATTTTGACTCAAAAATAATTATTTTTGCATCGTTCGAAAGCCCAAGAAGGGTCTCATAAAATATGCAATGACTCTAAAGACTCTTTATTAATCCTGGGAGTCCACAATGGGGACTTTGACTAATAAAATGATGACCCAATCATGAAACCCATGCTTTAATAAGTCATTGCAACAATAATAAAGATTCTTTTGAGACCGAACCTAGTTACATTTTTCAACACTCCCTCTTAACTAGGGAGGTATTCATATGGAAGATCTCAAACTATATGAACTATGAAGAGTTTAGGCACCGCAATGCCATGGACTAGATTCATGACTAGGGAAATCTATCCAAGGTCTCTCAACAGTTTAGGCACCGCAATGCCACGGACTACATTCTTGACCAGGGCAATCTATCCAAGTGGGACTAAGATGGACTAAAGCTTTCAGCCTCTCTAGGTACCATAAGGCAGGCTTACTAACCATTAACCCAAGGATCTAGGTGTGTATCCGAGGTCAGAGCTCCAAGAACAACACCACCATCACTACTTCAAGAACTAGACATCAACACAAAGTGTCGACCAAATGTCCTCCCAGACAATGTCTTACTCACAGAGCCTCAACTTCCAGATTATCACAATCGGTAACAAATCCTCCCCGATCAAGTAGGTCGACAAAAAATCTCTCCAAATAAACTAATCGACAACACTAAGCATGTAAAAACATGCTATCAAACTTCTGAGAGATTTTCATGTACAAACACAACCCCAATCAGTAACGAACTTTCAAATGTACATAAATAAATAGAAACCTTCGGGGTCTTCTAGACAACTTGATGTTGCTTCTCAACTTTCCACAGTAGGACTTAAAGCTTTCCAACTGAATCTTGGCAAAAGATTCCTTAATCATACAACTTCCTTTCCTACCTTTCATGCAGCAACATATCCTGCTTTTCTTATCTTAGCAGACCTTCAAAATACATTCTCAAATTTCTTGTCTCACTCGTGGCCTTCAATAAAACTTACGTTTGTTAGTCCTGGTCTACTGCATGACACATGAAGTAGAGAATTGTATCCATCACTCCCTCTTAATCAGGGAGGATCTAAAATACCCAAGCTCCCTCTTAACCTAGGGAGATCAACTTTCATCCAAGCTACCTCTCAACTCATCTTTTCTATGACATCAGAGAATCTTTCATGGCTTCCATCATTCTCGTTAGAGTTATCATGAACATCATCATTCACTTTATGAATATCTTCACCGTCTTAAGGATTATGTATCTGCACAACTTAGGTAGAAAGTACGACCAAATCTATAGAAGCATGAAGTTAATGATGTCAAAATCACGGAAGCATTCAACTTTATATATCAGATACCCAAACTTAATTACAAACAAGAGACACATAATCTTCAACTTCTTGTTAGGTCTTTTGCCATAAACCCTAGACTACTTCATCAGGACTTTCAGCATTTCATAACAACCATAATTACATCTAGGGTTTCAATGTTTCTTCCAGAGGTATGACATACCCTACTACAATATATTCCAAACCCTAGAAACAATACAAACAAACATAGATCTACAATATAGCTAACAAATTTTAGAATTCAGATGTTAGACTTTCTACTAGGATTTCATACAAACCCTAGATTTCATACATGAGCTTTTAACAACCAAAACCAATCATAGCTCAATTCAAAGTAACAACATGACTAGCTTCCACTAGGGTTTGTTGCAAACCCTAGATTTTCTCAAACAATCAAACATCAGTCATAACTAGAACTCAGATTTCAACAATATTACACAAATATCAAATTATCATATATCAAATATTTGGACTTCTACTAAGGTTTAGTTACAAAATCCTAGATTTTACAAACACTATCATCCTAGAGAATCAAACTTCAACTAGGGTTTAGTTCCAAACCCTACAACTCATGACCATCAATAATTAGGTCAACCCATACAAATAGGATTCCATCATCATACACAAGCATATCATAACATGTGTTAGTCAAACCCAACTACACAAATAAGACTTAGCCATATAACAAACTTGATTAGACTAGGGTTTGATCGTACAAAAACACATGCCAATGATTTCATTTTTAGGACATCATAAGGGTCTTGCTTATACACCCTACCAAACCCCAATGATCTAGGGTTTCAACACAAAACATAGTAAACCCTAAATCAGCAATACTTCAAAGGTTTGAGATTTTAGATATTACCATTTAACCCTAACAAGTTAGGGTTTCCATACTCATACCAAAACCCCAAACATGACATCATCAAAGCATCAGACATTTTCTTTTGACCTCAATAATAACCCTAAGTAGGTTAAGGTTCCATGCATTATCATCGACATATCCTTAAGTTAGGGTTTTTCACAAAAGAACCTTTTTAGGGTTTCACAAGAGTAATCAGAGATATGAGGAGGGTAGATTATCTAATGATGAATCACCCAATCAAGAATCTTTATGATTCAACAAGGCTAGACACAATGATGTTAGTAATATTTTATCAAGAATAAGTATGAAGAGAGAAAAATCCTATAGTTTAAGACATACCTTTGTTTCGTAGCAAACCTTGTAATTCCAATGCTTTGTCTTGTGAATCCTTCTTCCATGTTCCTTAAGTATTCATCAAGCCTTTTGCTAAACAAAAATATGACTAGAAATGTGATTAGTATCTAATATAAAAAACTTAGCTAAGGGAAACCAAATATAAAAGACAATACAAGGAGTAAGATACTTATCTTTGGAAGTTGGTAAGGGCTCCTTCCAAGCATGAGGGATAGTAAAAGGATATGTAAGGGATAGAGTTCTTGGAAAATAGGTCTTTGACTTTGGGTCCTTCCACCATGTTCTTAGATCTTTGGTGAAACTTCTTTGGCAAAATTTGCTTGATCCCTATCCCTTCTTTCTTGGCCCTTTAGACTTCTTGATTTCTTTGTAAACTTCTTCACTTTTCCTTTTCTAGATCCAAGACTTTATTCTTTTTGAGGATGAGATCTATCCTCTTCTTCCAAGCATTTTAATTGGATGCTCCTTCTAATTTGTTCTCTCCCTTTATTGTGTTAGACATTGTCCTTGAAGATAGTAAGCTTCTTTCCTTATAAGGTCTCCTTATATGATCCTTTAATCAACTTTAGAAGTTCCTTAGATTCCTTTCAATAGATTCTTAAACTGCCTTTTTCTTCCTTCTTCACCTTAGCTCCATTCTCTAGCTTCAATGATGTTGATCCTAGGCCTCTAATAGCATAGCTTTTGTTGTCTCCCAATTCCAATGTATGAGAAGATGATTCCTTTGATAGAATGTGAAGTTGTTTACTCTTCCCTATTATATGCCTAGATGCTTCACTGTCAATAATTCATGCATTATCATCATTAAGTGAACTTGTAAGTGCAGCCAAGAACCCTTGACTTTTGACTTTGTTGAATAAGTAGTGGAATATCTTTTTGATACAACTTCTTGTAGTATTGAATCACATTCTTATCATAGAGGGAGTAATCATTTTCCTTCAAGCCAATGAAGTGATCTTCAATCTTCTTTGACCTTAGCTCTGAAACCATGTTGAGAAATCAATGTTAGTAGGGTTAGGGTTAGATTTCTCTTCCTTGATAATTACTTGTGAATTATGTTGGCTTCTTTTACTTATTTGTTATATTATCTTTCATCAAGAAATTACCAAATTATGTGTGCATGAAGACCACAAAAACATAACACACAAGATGTAGGCACTCTTCCAGGGGAAACCCCAATCAAAATCTCTTCCTTCAATAGTTTTCCTTAAGACTCTTCAACCTACACAAAGACCTCCTCCACCCCAAGCCAACCTCTATTTCTTCGATCCAACCTTCGACCTAGTAGCAACACTTTGACCCTAGCAACTTCGATTTGGTAGCTTCTGGCATCAGCAACAACTTCAACTTGGCAGCTTCCGGCATCAGTAGTAGCTTCGACTTGGCAATTTTCGACATCAGCAACAACTTCGACTTTGCAGCTTTCAACTTCAACAACCACTTCAACTTTGACAAGGAGACTTCGATCTCCTAAACTAGCCCACATGAGAGAGAGAGAGAGAGACCAAAACTTTCGTTTTCTTCCTCCCTTCCTCCTTGACCAAACTCGCACTCTTTTTAGACTCCTCCTTCAACTTCGCACTTTTTCCCAGCTTCCAGCGTCCAGATATCGAACTATGTGAGAGAGATGAGTTGCTCAAAATGAAGTCGAACTACCTAGTATATATAACCTTCCAATGAGGTCAAATTGCCTTCCTTGAGGTTGACTTGAACTTCTTGAGGCCGACTTGGTGTGGAGGTTACATAATTCATTTTTGACTCAAAAATAATTCTTTTTACATCGTTCGCAAGCCCAAGAAGGGTCTCATAAAATATACAACGACTCTAATGACTCTTTATTAATCCTAGGAGTCCACAATGGGGACTTTGACTAATAATATGATGACCCAAGCATGAAACCCATGCTTCATAAGTCATTGTAACAATAATAAAAATTCTTTTGACAAATACATTTTATGAAGACCAAACCTAGTTACATTTTTCAACAGTATGATGGATAGAGATGCCATATAGTCTAACGCACCCTCCTATTGCTCCATTGTGTTATTCTCCTCACTGGTGTTGTCACTATTGTCCATGATGAATGCCCAACACGAATTCTTCCCTCTGTTCTGAGAGGATTTCCTACGATTCTTTGATTTTGGATCCATAGGGACGTTGTTTGGCTCTTTATATTTTTTCATACCCACTCTCCTCCATTTATGGCTTCTGATTGCTTCTTTAATGCTGCAAAAAATCCCATATGGTGTTCAGACAAGGAAATCCAATGCCATCATGGGAAGAGAGGTTACTAGTTCTGAATGGATTGATGGTGAAGGACACACAATTGTTGCCAACATTTCGAATAGAGTAAGAATTAACTCACCTGCTTTTCTTTCCTCCTGAAGTTAACAATAAGGTCTCCACCTGTCCATCGTCCAACGTTGTATGACGACCATCAATTGTATGGATATACGATTGCATCCTTTGGTGATGAGAATCTGCCGCTACATGAGGAGGTTTAATACCAAGGTCACCAAAATGGTAATTGTGATATCTGAACGAAATGATTGTTGCTACCACCAATTTCTATGCGGATCAATTATTAACTCCTCAATGCCATGAATTTGATATTCACCTTTTATGGAATTGGTTTGTTTAAGTAATCCCTGTCATCAATTTCATTACCCCTTATTCCAAGAGAGCCCCTTGATTGGCTAAAGAATCTGCCACTATATTAAGATTTCTCTTAATATGAAATAATTGTACCTTCTCAAATTTTATGAAAATAAGCTTAATTTGATGCAAAATTGGAGTCAAGGCTTGTTCAAAGCTTCCTTCTACTTTGCTCACCTGGTTTACTACGATCATTGAGTCACCAAAGACCATCAAATGACAAATTCCTTTCATAAGAGCCAATTCCAATCACTCGTACAACACTAAATATTCAGCTTGCTTGTTAGTTGAGTCCCCTAGTCCCTAGGGAAATTGGGTCTCCCTTTCTTTATTGAGGCGAAAGATAACCCCTCCCACTCTAGTCGCCCCTATACTTTTTATGCAAATAGTTAAATGAACATAGTTTCATGTAATCCTCGAGAGTTAGCTTAATTGGTCAAGGTCCCATTGCTAAAGCACCTCGTTATGGGGAGATCATGAGATCAATTATCCTTGATACCCTTAGATTTAATCTCTAATTAGTTTGGTCGAGTGAATATGCTTAGATTCTCCTCAAATATAAAAAATATAAAAAATATAAAATCATAGTTTCATATAAGTATGTATTTTATTGTTTTATTTTTATTTTATTTTTAATATATATATCTATAACAATAAATTTTAGATATAAATTATGTTTCTAAAATTTTATATGTAAAATATGAATAAGAATGAATGTAGTAAATTTTATATTTGTATATTTTGTATCAACAAATAAATAAACTGTTTAGAGAAATCAATATTGCATTTTGCATTGAATTTTTGCATTTGGTTCGTTAAGAAAGTAGAAGATATATTGATTAGGGTAATTAAAGGTCCAATCTAGTTGTTTATTAATCTTAGTTGTTTTTTAATGTATTGGTGCCCCATTGACCAAGATAGGGGTGAATATTCCATTAATATTTAATTACTAAATATAATTGAATAATTACAATGCAAAATAAAGTTACATAAGATTGCATAGGATATAAAGCCACCTTTAGTGATTGTCAAAGTTTTTACTATATGAAGTCTCTCTCAACCAACAACAATCACAATTCTAATGGCTTTCACAGGTTTACAACAATATGACATACTAGATATCTCATTATCACACACTTTAAAAAAAAAAAAATCATATATAGGATTTTAATGGTTATTGCATTTCCTCTATGTGCAGCTGCAATAGCTACAATTTAGCCCTAGCCACTTGCAAAGGTATGCTAGGGCCCAATTCAAGTGATTATTCAAGTTTTATAGCTCCCTATTTAGCCATGGTGGGTTCACCAATGGGTGTTGTAAGTGTTTAGAGCCACATGAATTATCATTCAAAGCTCTCTAGAAAGTTTCCTACATGCCCTTTTGGCTCTTCCTCCAATTCAACAAGCATTCAAGATAGTCCTTTACAAGATAGAGTCAAGAGAGATGACTTTTCTCTTGTTTGTTGCAGGAAACTCTAAATTTATCCATTCCTATGGTGAAGGATGCTACTATAAATGCATGACATTATACGTCCAATGCCCTAATATGTCATTTCAATAGTTTTAGGCCCCATCTTCCTGATCTTCATGCTCAGATCTCAAGATTTTGGAAGCTAGATATGAAAGCTTTCACCCTTGTGATAAAGAGCTTTTTAAAGTTGTGTTTGATCTTTATTTCTAGCCCTTAAGTTTTGGGGCAGTTCTGGTTTATGCATAGTTAGACTCCTTCCTTCAATTTCACTGACATCTTTTGCTCAACTCCTGTTAGGGTAAGCCTCCCAAATCTACCTCAACAATTTTGGGTTTTATCCTCTCTCAAAGCCATCGGTAATGTCCTTAGAAGGTTTCATTTAAGAAGCCCTAAAACAAAGAAATTCAACACTTGTAAATGTGCTCAAATATGTGCAGAAATGAAATTCAACAAAGGGTTTTATGTTTTAATAAATTTGACAGGTGAAAACTATTTGTGGACTCAATAGCTAGACTATGAAAAAAATTCGTTACGATGTTGAGTTTGTTTTGATACCTGACATCTTGGAACCAAAATGCCCTAAAGATCCTAAGAACGTTAGAAAGCACTAGTGTAAATCAACATAGTGGGTTGACTCCCCGGTTGTGGGTGACAGCACGACACAATGGGTTGGGCGACATGGCTACCATGTGCCGCCCCGTGAACAATAAATACTGCAGGTACTCAGCCGTCAAAGGCATATCACTGTGGGTTGCAAGCTCTAAGCATTCAATGCTGAGCAGATTGAAGGGATGGCAGCAGTTATTGGGCGCTTCGAACAAAGGAATGTTGATAAGAATGTTGAAGGATATCCAGACAGGGTAATGCAATTCTCAATTCAGCGTCTCGGTGGTGTCAAGGAGTTTCGTTTGCAGAGCAAATCGTCGCAGAAGCAGGCCTGGTGGGGGGCGCTGCGCACGCCACCACAAGCTGCCTTCTGGGCTTCCCGTCACTCCATCTTCGGTGCTTGTTCTAAGCGAAAGAGGAAATCTGAGCGCTACGCAGAAGGTCGGGGGGCAGTCTCAGAGGCTTGGGAGGCGAACTCTGAGGTCTGGGCGGCAATCTCAGAGGCTTTGGGGGCTAATTCAAAGGAGCTGGCAGCGAATTGGGAGATACCGGTGGCCAATTCAGAATCGCTGGGGGAGAATCCGAAGGCTTTGGGGCGAAAACAGAGGTACATTTGGCAAATACAAAGGTGGTGGCGGTGCTTAGAAGGTTCGGGCGGCGAATTCTGGCTTCTGGGTGGCCTCACGAATCGCTCAAAGCATTCAAGGGAGCAGGAGAATTGCCCATGGCGAGGCTTCGACATCGGCAACCTTGCAGGAGGGGTTCTGGACGTGGCTCATCCTCACGCCCACCAGCAGAGAGGGAGCACCACCATTGCTGCTGCTGCTACTGCTATCGGAGGGCAGGGGTCACGCCACTCCAAGCAGGACAATACCTGGAGGTCGGTTGTGCAAGAGAGGGAGAGCCAGCCCTCCCTGCGTTTGGCTCAGTGGTGTTCACCCTGGGCAAATCCTGGGACAATCCACGCATTCAAGCTCATGTTTCGGTGCTTTTTACTCAAGCTCCGGAAGGGATTGAAGGAGAGACGCCTCCAGGATTGGAGGATCCACCCCCAGAGGGCTCTGGACAGGCGCGCCCCTTGCCGCCTCCATCAAGTGGGGAAGGAACCTCAGGGAAGGCGATCATGGCCGACCCCTCCATCCCCTAGGCGAAGACGTCTCCAGACTCAGCACAGGCCAAGTGGGCCGCCATGTGGGAGGGTATCCCTGAGGGTCAGGGATGGTGCACCATTGTGGAGGAGAAACCTCCTGAAGATGATTGACATTCCCACGCGTGCTCCAGCAACTGCCAATTCCACTTAGCTCGGGTCCAGAATTTTGTATGTTGCGGGTTACGTGGATCGGGTTAGCATTTTGTCTGTTCTCTTGCAGTTTTTTAGAGTGTCCAGTCCATTTTGGTCATCTTTCGTTTCAGTGGGTCTTGCTGGTATCAGTCCCCAGTCTGTCAATGAAGACCGCCCCTGCGTGGGCAGGATTGCTTATGAGTAATTCAATGAGTCTGGGTCTGTTTTTTGGCATTTTGGTAAGGTTATGTACCTCAGTCGGTCTTTTTAGAGGTGTTATGAAAGCGTTGTTGATGCTACCCCTGCGTGGGAGCCTTTTGAGTCAGTCTAATTTACCCAAGGCGCCACTGGCGGCCATGGAAATCCAGCTTCACTGTCTGTAAACATTTCTTTGTACATATAATATAAAAGCTAGCTAGTTTTACCGATAAAAAAAAAACATAGTGGGTTGACTCAAACATAGAACACCAACGTATTTACAAGGAATATCTTGATTCAGACTCACCCGAGGAGGGGTTCAAAGACGCCCCTTTAAAAACACCTACCAAGAAATATGCACCTGTTTTGAATCTCCCTTGGATGAATCTAAAGTTGAAATTGTTGGTCCAGTGGCACAACAAAATTAAATAAACACACAGCAGAATATCAAGCACATATGACACAGTTTTTAACGTGGTTCACCCAACCAATCTGGGCTACGTCCACCAAACATAGGCATCAGGAATTTATTAATCATACAGGAGATTACATAATGAAAACCTCATAAAACTCTCACCCTCTTAGCAAACCATCCGAATGGTTGCCTGTTATATAGCATAGAGAATCTAACAGCCTCATTAACTCACTCACATCAAATATAGGAGGCATTAACTCCCTCCCAACAACCTGGAGCTAATCTAGGAACTGAATTTCTATGTTGTCATAAGCTGAGATTTTTCCTATTTTGCTACAAACAGAAAATCTCAACAATCTCCACCTTGACAACAATTCGCCTGATGCCCTGATATTATTATTTTATCTTTTCTGCAAGCCAAGAGAAGCCAAACACCAGCGTAGCTTCTCCAACAAAACTGGTTTCGTGAACATGTCTGCACAGTTCTCCTTTGTATGCACCTTTTCAAGAGAGACTCCCCTTTCAGTGATAACCTGTCTTTCAAAATGGTACTTAATTGGAATATGCTTTGATTTACTATGATAGGCCGGATTCTTAGCCAAATGTATTGCACTTTGACTATCACAAAGTAACCTGATGTTGTCATGTAACCTACCAAACTCACCAAGCAAACCTTTCAACCAAACCGCCTCTTTGCAAGCATGAGAAGCAGCAATGTATTCTGCTTCAGTAGTGGACAAAGCAACAATGTTCTGTAGCTTTGACATCCAGCTGATAGCTCCACCTGCAAGAGTAAAGACGTAACCTGAAGTTGACCTTCTCTTATCCAAATCACCTACAAAATCGGAATCAACATATCCGCAAACAAACTCACTACTCTTATTGTAAGAAATACAATAACTGATTGTGCCTCTCAAATACCGAAGCACCCATTTCACTGCTGACCAGTGTTCTTTACCCGGATTTGCCATGTACCTGCTGACAACCCCAACTGCATGTGAAATATCTGATCGAGTACAAACCATCGCATACATTAAACACCCTACTACATTGGCATATGGAATTCGAGACATATAATCCTTTTCTTCATCTGTATTAGGACATAAACTCGAAGAAAGCTTAAAATGGGAAGCTAAAGGGATTGAAACAGGCTTCACATTATCCATACCAAACCTCAAAAGTATTTTCTCAATATACTTTTGTTGTGATAGCCATAGCTTACCATTGCTCCTGTCTCTGAAAATCTCCATGCCCAAAATCTGTCTTGCTGCTCCTAGATCTTTCATATCAAATGTCCTAGCCATCTGAGCCTTCAACCTGTTGATTTCTTCTATGCTTTTGCTTGCTAAAAGCATATCGTCAACATACAATACCAAGATAATGAATATGCCATTATTCAACTGTTTAAATAAACACAATGATCATATTCACTTCTAACATAATTCTGACTCAACATGAAAGAATCAAACTTCTTATACCACTACCGAGGCGACTGCTTCAGGCCATATAATGACTTCTTGAGCCTGCAGACAAATTTCTCATTGCGATGCTGAACAAACCCTTCCGGTTGTTCCATATATATTTCCTCATCTAAATCACCATGTAGAAATGCAGTCTTAACATCTAACTGTTGCAACTCTAAATCAAATAAAGCCACTAATGCTAACACAATTCTAATTGAAACAATTTTAACCACTGGCAAAAAAATCTCATGAAAGTCAATACCATCTTTCTGAGAAAACCCTTTTGCAACCAGTCGTGCTTTGTACCTGTCTTTCATATCATTCACACCTCGTTTCAGCTTGAATACCCATTTACACCCCACAGTTTTCCTACCTTTCGGAAGCTCAACCAGATCCCATGTGTCGTTCTTATTCAAGGCCATCATTTCGTCCTTCATGGCTACTTTCCACTTGTCACTTTTCGAACCTTCTATTGCTTCCTGATAGCACAGAGGTTCATTGTCATTAGCAGTAAATGCAACATAAGTGACATAATCATCATACCTTCTCGGTGGCCGTTTGATTCTTGTCGACCTCCTTAAGGATGTTTTTGGTGCTTCCTCGATTGGCTGACTACCATCTGTAGGAACTTCTTGTCGATCAGTATTTGAGACTTGTTCATGATCTAAACCTGAACCCTGTTCATATTGTGATTCTGAAACCTGTTCATGACTAGTATCTGAACTATGGTCATCATGACTATCGTTAGAAATGCTATCAAACTGAATGTGCTGAAAGTTAGATACATCATCTTGTTTCAATCTACTATCTACATCTAACTGTACAAGAGAGGATTCATTAAACTTTGCATCTCTGTTGATGATGATTTTGCGGGTAGTAGGATCCCACAATCTATATCCCTTTGTTCCAACACCATACCCAACAAAGATATACCTTTTAGACTTTGGATCTAACTTAGTTCGCTGATGTTTAGGCACTAGAGCATATGCATCACAACCAAACACTCTGAGTTTAGAATAGTCACAAGGGTGTCCTTTCCATACCTCTTGCGGAATCTTGTAGTCTATTGTCGTTGATGGAGATCGGTTTATCACATAACAAGTTGTTGCCACCGCTTCCGTCCACAACTCCTTTTGCAACCCGGCGTTACTCAGCATACTCTTGGCTCTCTCTAGAAGAGTCTTGTTCATGCGTTCAGCAACTCCATTTTGCTGAGGAGTATAAACCGTGGTCTTATGCCTCTCGATCCGTGCATCCTTGCAATAGCTGTCAAACTCCTTGGAAGTAAACTAACCACTATTGTCAGTTCTTAAACACTTTATTGTTCTACCAGTGTTGTTTTCTACCAATGCTCTAAACTGCTTGAAAACTGAAAACACATCAGTCTTTCTTTTCAACATGTAGACCCAAACCTTCCTAGAAAAGTCATCAATGAATGATACAAAATAAGACAAACCACCATATGAAGTTGTAGGCGCTGGTCCCCAAACATCTGAATGGATATAATCAAGTATGCCTTTACTAGTATGTTTGCCTGTTTTAAACTTTTGTTTACTTTGTTTTCCAAACAGACAATGCTTACAGAAATCTAA
>APFE030579461.1:67426-133314 GCA_000404065.3 Pinus taeda
GATGAAAATAGAATTAGCAAGAGGAAGAATATCAATTGCACATAACACAATATTTCTCTAGGGAAAGGCACTGCTCAAAACCACGAATATCTATATTGCATTAATAAAAAATCTGAGAAGAAAATACAAAGTTGTTCTCACTAGAACAATTCCTCTGCAAGTATGATCAACTCTCTGCTTCACAAGCCCACTCTAGCCAACACATAGACAATTGTACTGCCTTCCAAGCCCCTATTTCCTCACGCAATTCCTAAGAGGATTAGCCCATATTTAATTGGGAAATCCTTCTTCCATAACTTTGAAATCCAAACTTAGGTCTTCAACTGATTGCATGCATGATTTGTACATCTCAAAAAATCATACAACTGATAGTACACTATCCCTACACTCTAGACTCAACTGGGTCTTCGTCTGAACTGACATGCATGATTTATTCTTGAGTGAATCTTCAGTTAGTTGGTGTGGCACTAAGGATGCACTAGTGCACCAACACACTACTAGATCTCTTCTAGTTCCTCGAACATTAAGAGATAGTTTAACTGACTATAACTCAGTGGAACTGAGTTATCTAATTACAACTCCAATAAACTCAATCTGGACCTCTAAAATTTAGGGATCACACATACATGACTACATATAGACTTCCAACTCAAAATTCCCAAGTCAATTAATTCAATTAAACTTAATTAACTATTTACATGTTGCTATGAGAATAGAATTCGATTATAATTCACAATTTAATTCAAGGACAAATTAAATTGGAATTTCTCGTTGCCATTTCTCAACATTTTGATTAACAATTTTAAATACAATTGCATAAAAAAATTGAGGGAAAAGATAGTTTAGAATCCACTCTATCTCGAAAAAAGTGGGAGGAATTGAAAGAAAGTATCTGTTCCAAAAAATATTTGACAAAGAGGAACAAAGACAGGAGAGCAAGAGGTAATGTGAGGGTTGCATATACATTTGGCCAAGGAAGATTGCAGGCCATAATCAGAAAATTTGCAATAAGTGTATACCCTTTTAGTTCAATTTACGTTGTGTTATTTATTTTTATTTTTCATTGAACTAACTAGATGTTTAAATTAACATTGTATTTTAGGTGGAAAATAGTAATAAAGAAGCAGGTGCAGAAGATATTGTCAATTATTATATGGCAGCACTAGACCCTAGTAAATCTAATAGTAGAACAAAGTGGAAATCTATTTCGTCAATAAAGATTAATTCACAACCATTTGTTACAAGCCTAGTAAGAGCCTTTCCAAATCATGTTAACTTAAATGAAGGGGTACCCACATGTAATGAGTTGCAGATATTGTCTCAATGAGACAATTTCACAGTTGGTAGCTTGTGTTCAACCTATTTTTCTACATGGAATGAGCATACTTTGATGGATTCATATGAGGTAAAAGGCTCTATTGAACTTATTTCATTTTTTTGGCAATTATATATACAAATTCCTCTTAATATGTAGATTGAATGGCCGAGTGTAAGAGAATCCAACTCAGTTTCTTTATTCTTGGAGTGATCTAGACAACAAAAATGACCATATAATAACATAGTAACTTGAGCTGACATGGATTGACAAAAATACAAATTGAAGTTATTAATGACATATTTAGTTATCCACACATTAAGTTATAGATAGATTCAAACAGACACTTACATGCCTTATTGGCAAACCCTTGGAACTGTGCATGGTAGTAGGTTTTATAGCAATAATTTTCTCTGTTTTCCCATTTATGATTATAGAAACCCCCTGCACCTCTATTCCTAAAAGTATGGTAGAATACCTTTCTCCTTTATGCTCCGATATTTTTAGAGATCCACCTCCACCTTTGGATGATCAAACTTGCATTTGGAACCATACTTTCAAATGCTCGTGTTAACAAAAAAACTAAGTTACACAACAAGAAATCCAATAAACCAACAATTCAATCAAATATATAACCTAGTTAGGAAACAAGGAGCAGTAGAACATGAAGCATGAAAATAATCACTAAATATCTTACAAAACACTTAGGCTCACATGGCCTTTCTGATAGTGAACTAACATCAGAAGCAACAGACTTCACCTAGACATAGGAAAAAACATACAAATTCAAGGACTAATTCCATAGCATATATATAAAAGACATAATAATGGATGAAAACACAGATTAAGTTGAGTACAACATCACTCCCATTAACATTCTCATTTGATTTTGGAGTTTCCAACCTACCTTTTGTGTCATGGAACTTTCATTTTGAACTGAATTTGTAGATGCCAATTTTCATATAACACTGAGTTCAATAATATGAGAACCGTCAAGCAACGCACAAAAAAAAATTACAAGAATATCAAAAGAAATGAAACAACATAAAACAAAATATATATTACATCAATATCAAAAGAATTTTAGTTAACACAAAATGCAAATCTTGACTCTCTTTAACTGACATGTCATTCACCCTCACCTGGCCTCTCTGTGGGTGTCTCAGTGTTTGTGGTGACAGATGGAACTTAGAGCCACATCACTGATCTACATGCCATTTGATGAATGATGGATAATATAATCATATTCTATTGTCTCCTCACACTTACCATCATAAATCACCAATTTCATTCAAAACAACAACGAAGGCACCATTCTAGTATGTGCATACCCTTAATCTAGGGCATGATTCATTGAAGGTTGAACCCTTCCTCCTTTTCTTGTCTTGCTGGCAGCATTGACCTTGTAGATGGATGAGGGAACCACAAATTTCATAGGTGTTTATGGAAGGCATATTGCATTTTTAGATGAGAAAGTTTACAAACATTTTTTGTTTCTCCTCTTTGGATAGTTTAGTGATTATGATAGGCACAAAGTTTGTCACCGTCTTTCTTGAATGAATCTAGAGCTCAATGCAAGCTCGAGCATCCTTTCTCTTACCTGAAAAATGAGGTATCAACAAATTCAAAACTCTTGCCACTAATGCAAATATCAATGTTTCATTTATTTTAGTGCAGATGCAGTTGTGTTCTCTATAAAATATTCTTTTATAGCTTGCTTTCTTTACTTGAATATTGAATTTTTTTTACATTTTTTTGCACAAAGGTTAAACCACATGCAGAGCAATTTTGTCAAAGCACCAAAAAAGTGAAAACGCCTTAATGTCAACAAAGTTGTCAATATTGATAGTGATCATGATGAACTAGACATGCTTGTGCAACACAATCATAGTGGTGTTGAACTTGAGGTAATATAATATTTGTTATAAGTTATTCGTCCCAATGTTTTGTCATTATTCATTCTTAAAATGCTATTTTGGACAAAAAGAAGTAGCTTTTGCATTCTTTACCTAACTTATATTAATTTTTGCATGATTATTAAACCACATGCAGAGCAATTATATGAAAGCAAAATGAAAGGAAAAATGCCCTATGAATAGAGCTCTCTACAAAGTTGCACAACTCCATGCCAATGTTGATAGTGATTATGCTAAACTCAATGAGCATGTACATGATATTCATAGTGGTAGTGGTGTTGAACTTGAGGTGATTTCTATGAAACCACATGAAACTAAGTACTATTCAAGTGAGTAATGGTTGTTTTATTATGTAAATAAGGTTAATCATTACCTATATGATACAAGTTGGTTAGAATAGTAGTGAAGTGTAAATATATAATATACATAGATTATGGAAATAAGAGTAATCCATATAGCTTACATATGAAAGGTTAGAGCTTAATTGTAACAGAGTGTATTGTTTCCATTGATATGGAGGCTTAAGATGTTGTGGAATATGGTCCAAGCTTGTATGGTCTCCTATCACACTCAGATCACATACCTGATATCTACATAATTAAGATTAATTATGAAGTAAGATAGTCAACATTCACCATCAAAAATCATATCCAACTTAGACTATTCTATCTCATAAAGCTCAATACAGGTAATAGCATCCATATAGTGTTGATACTTCAAAGGGCCTAGTATAATGATCAAATTTAATTAGGTAGATATATAAGGAATGGGATAAGTAATATTCAAGTAAATAATGGTTGTTTTATTATGTAAATAAGGGTAATCATTACATAGGTGATAGAAGATATTTAGAATCGTAGTGAAGTGTAATTAGCTAGTATACATAGATTATGGAAATAAGGGAGAACATATAGCTTACATATGGAAGCTTAGAGTTTAGTTGTAATATATTTTAGTATTTGCATTAATATGAACGCCTAACACAATCTGGAATATGGTTCAAGCTTGTATGATCTCCTATTACACTTAGATCACATACTGGCTATCTACATGATTAAGAGTAATGGTGAAGTAAGATAGTCAATTGTTACCACTAACACTCATATTCAAATTAGAATTTTCTATCTCATAAATCTCAATATACATAATAGAATAATAACGACAAGGTAAAGAGTATACAACTCTCTTTCACCCACCATCTCTCAGCAGAAAAAAGAAAAGTCAAAGGTGCAAACACCTTGCCAGATGGGATTACCTAGAGCTTATTTTGATGGGGCTACACAAAATGGTATATGTGCATGTGGATTCTACATAATTAGAAAGGAGGATCAGCATTTACCATCTACTGGAATGGGGGAGAAGGAACAAACAACAAAGCGAAAGCAATGGCTCTATCAAGACTTCTTGTGTTTAGCGTCTTCCTAAATATAGAGTCCCTGCAGATCTATGGTGACTCCAAACTCATAATATATCATGTAAATGCCAAGAATTCCATAAAAAATCACAATCTGACTGGATGGATAAAAAGAATCGATTCTCTCTGGAGAACAAGAAAGGATTATACTATAAACCATGTGGAAAAGACCCAAAATACTCAAGCAGATGAACTATCAAAGAAAGGGCTCCAAACTCAAATAGGCAAATGGAAAATGAATATAACAATGGGGAACGAAACGCACCAAATTCAAGATTTTTCACTTTCGTGTACATAATTCTCTCTAGTCACACATCAGGCCCTGGTATGTACCGTGAACTTGTTTTCTCTCAAAAGGCATATGCTTCTCAGATTTTTGCAAGTATCGCCATTTTTGGTTTTTCTCACCTATTTCCATATTCTATTCTTGGTAAGGTTTTGTATGGTATAGATTGTATCGTGCACTATTGCAGTTTGTCCTCTTATCGGGCTGAATGTATTAGCTATCTATCTTTTTGTTTGTATTGGGACTCAATGGTTATAATACAATCATGTTTTTTTCGTACTGAAGAAAAAAAGTAATGGTTGTAGATATCATGAAATCCATATCATTCTAGGCTATGGCATGCTATCCACATAATGTAATAGTGATAATTATAGAGATTACAAACATGAACTATTAGTAATACATGCTATTAGTTTCAAGTAATTATATTAATCTTAATTATGATAACACAATATGCTTATCCTTTACCTACCACTCGTACTATTCTGATATGTTTCATTCATATTAGCTTGTCTCATAGGGTTAAGTGTTTCAAGAATATGCCTAATCTAATAAGGTTAAGTGTTTCAAGTATGATAACGATGAATTCGTTATGGACTCTATTATTGGCACAACTCATCCTTTTTATCTCTAGAAACAATTTTTTGTAGTCCTATAAGTGTCTGGACATGTGTTTTGTTTTTTTTTTTAATAATAGCCATGAATTTAATATTGAAAGGGACGAGCTTAAAACTCAAAAATTACATTCCATTGATATGAGGAGAGACTTTCTCCACGATTCTAGATTTTGAATGTCTACTTTTCCTTGAACCAAAACTTCATTTTTACATATTTTGTTCTAATTGGACCATGATGAATTCTATAATATTTCCAAAAACGGTCTATCAAAAAAAAAATGAACAGTGCATTCAAGAAATTGAGGATAATCTAAAAATCTTAGGAGGTGTTGTCTTCCTCAAAGATGCCTTGTGAAGGTTGATTCAATAGTTAATCATCTCAATTGACAAAGGGGGCTCAACATTTAGTTGCAACTATCATGAAATCAATATCATTCCAGGTTATGGCACATTATCCACATAATGTAATAATGTTTATTTTAGAGATTACATAGTTGAACTATTAGTAATACATGCTATTAATTTCAAGCAGTCTACATTCATCTGAATTATGATAACACAATATGTTTATCCTTTACCTATCACTCATACTATTCTAATATGTTTCATTAATATTACCTTATCTCATATGGTTAAGTGTTTCAAGCATATACCAAATCTAATAATATTAAGTGTTTCAAGCGTGATAACAATGAATTCACAAATTTTAACTCAATAATAGCCAACTAAGAAAAAATTAAGAAATTAATAAAATAATGACATGAAGAGATTTTGTTAAAAATATTTATTATTGTTTTACTTTTATTCAAAAATTACTAAATAAAATAATTTTTTATCAAAACAAGTGTGTGTTTGTGTGTATATATACACACAATTTATAAAATTTCGGTAATCTAAAATTAATATATGTTCAACTTAAATATAAATTCTTAAATATGAGAAACTAAATAGTCATTAAAAAAAAAATAAAATTAAAACATTGGTTTTAGCAATATTTCTTCTCCTTCTTTTTTTTCAGATGGGAAAATGAACATGCACAAAAATTAACACTACAAACACATTTTTGCAAATATTTGAATGGACAATATTTTACTGTGAGAAAAATTCTGCTTATTGATAATATTATTTTAAATTTTCATGGAGATCCATCTTAACTTCTAATATACCAAGAGCCTAGAGGAATAAAATCTCTTGAAGTGAAAACCTTTCCTCAAGTTCTGCACTCAAAAAAGAGGTTTGCACCTCGAGATATTTGATTCTACTAGACGCCTGATAAATCTGAAATCAAGATGGATCTAAGTTGGTTTATAAGTTCATTATATTTTTTATAATAGATATCAACTTTTGAAAATTTTATTTTGCAAAACTGTTTTACATTTTAGAGGTTTTATTGGCATATTTTTTAAGTCAAATTTGTCCAATTTTGTTAGGAATTTGTTAAATTTGTCTAAATTTGGGTGGGAATTTGTTAACCTAATCTAAATTTTTGTAGAAATTTATTGAAACTACAAATTTAGTATATACTCTACAATCTATATACTCTGGTTTTCAAAGTGGTAAATTATTTTGTGTATTTAAAAAGTATCTTCCTTTTAAAGTCTAAATGAAACAAAAAAATAAAAACCTCAAAAACATAAACTAGTTAAACATCCCTATAAAATTCTAAGTAAAACTCTAAAAAAAATATAAGTCAAAGATTAAAACAAACCATTAAAAAACTAACATCATTAAAGAGACTCAAAAATTCAAATTAACCTAATAATAAATTCTAAGTAAAATTCCCATAAAAAGTAAAAGTGAAAGATTAAAACAAACAATTAAGAAATTAACATCGTTAAAAAGACTCCAAAATTCAAATTAACATAATGATAAATAACTCCAAAATTCAAATTAACCTAATGATAAATAATTTAATTTTCTGAGGGGAAAAAATATTTTTGATGCCTGATACTCATTAATGAAAACTTTTTGTTTTGGTAAGAATACTTCCAGTTAGATCATCAAAAAGGTCACAATTGAAAAAGCTCAACAAATAGTTCCTTATTTTCAAAACTGAATACACAGATTGCCTTTCAAGCCAACTCTCTACATCTTCTCTTTATCTCTGCTTACAAAATCTGTGAAACCATTATTTTCTCAATTCTGAGAGGTGCGTGAGGATGGAACACTTAGTTCAAATGAATGCAAAAACTCCTACCTGGCATGGAAGGTGAACTTCAAATTCATGCATTCAAAATCAAAGAATGAGAAAAAATAATTGAAATCTGAGATGATTTTCAATTGGTAAAATCCCAAACACTTATTTTATGTAAATTATGGTAATAAAAAATGATAAGAAAAGCCATGAAATATGCCATAATGAGATGATGTTGACATGATTTCTAATAAGAATTTGTGAAATACATATTTTAAGATATTATAGTGATTAATAAAGGGATAGTTATGACGGTTTCACTTAATGGATTTTTATCATATCAGATGTGTTCGTAGTATACTAAATAATATTTTTATTTTGATTATATATTTGAAAAATAACGTTTAAAAAATCAAATATTTAATCCCCTTACTACATCGCCATCCATGCAGACCTTCTTAATTTAAAAAAAATACTCCTAATTTCACAGATTATTCTAGGTATCTTATTTTTTAGTCTTTTTAATTTTTCATTTAAACTATGACTTTTTCTTTTATGTCTTATTTATATTTTTTTCATTAACTATGACTTTCATTAACTATCAACTTAATTATATTGCCAGATATAGTTATGTCATTTTTCCCTCTCAAAACTAGATCTCAAATATAAATGTACATGGTATGTGTATGTTATTGCTCTCCATTGAGTCTTATAAAATGAGTCAAATGACCTTTAGTTCTTGCTAAACTAGATGAAGTAAAATCTTCTCTCTTATCATATTTATTTGAATTGAAAAACCAATAGAGAATGACCTTGTAAGATTTTCATGGCAAGTTATCTATTTTTAATATTAATTTTGTTTGGAAGTTAAATTTCACAATTTCGTTACAGTGAAATTACAGTTTTATCCCACTTTGATTTCCGAAACCATTTAAAATATTAATTGCAATATGAATTGAACCAGAAATTTTTCAACTTAACAAAGGGTGAAATTCTAACAAATATTTAAGTCGTGTAATAAATTGAAATAATATAAAAAATTTATATTTTGAAGATAAATAAATTTCAGTTTTCAGGTGGATTATAGAAGGTAGAGCTCACTTTAATTAGAAAAAAAATATAAAAAATAATTGAACAAACGAGAAGCAAGATTACTGAATTATAAATAAAATACTCATGTTAGTAATAAATCTCAGGGATAAACTCAAAGTTGTGATTGAAGTCTTTAGTGCTGGTTCGATATAGAATTCTCAGAGAAACAAAAATAATAAACAACTTCAAGCAGGATTTGTGAACAAACAGTGCATTCTTAAGAAATTTTGGCTCGTAAGAACTTGAAGAAAAACACAAAACGCTCTTGATTCAAAACATGGCAAAATTTGTGATATAACAATACAATGTTGAGAAATTTTGCATCAGAAAAATTTATAAAAACAAATAACCTCACAATTAAAAATGTTAATATTTATAACAATATGGGAGGATGAAGAATAATAATAAATATGAATAAAAATTGATTTCAAACATGTCTGGTATTCACAACAATAACTGAGAAAATAAACGTCTAACATATTATGTTAAACATTCCGTTCAATTTTCTTAAAATGAAATCACATAAATAAATTTTAAAACATATGTTTTTATATTTTCATAAAATAAAAATTTATATAAAAATTAAGTATTTAAAAAAAATATTTCCAAAATATTCATATTTTATTTTAAATATTAAAATATTCATTCCCATTTATAATATATTATATTATTATAATATATAGATATTATTAGATCTATATATATATATAAATATTATATAATGTATTAGTAATTTTGTGTATTAATATTTTTAAATATTCTTGTAAAAAAAATGTTATTGGTACATTAAATTAGAATTTTTATTATGCTTCTTAATTTAATTACTCAATCTATAATATATGCTTCATTAAAGGACATTTATTCATGATTTATTTTTTATTAAAAATATTTTATTTATTCGTAATTTATATGATTAAAATACTAATTTATTTATATTAAATATAGTCTTTATGTTATTAGACATATATTTCACGCTTAAGGTAGGTATATCATATTATTAAAAAAATCCACTATACAACCAAATTAATAATGTTAAATTTGTATCGGTGTGCTTTTTGAATTTTAAGAATTTTGGTTGGTATATACATTATGATGTAAAATAATGTTAATTTTTAAAAATCAAATTTCCTCTAATGGAGCTTAGTTGTAATAGAATTAACTATTTTCATTTGATATGGAGACTTAACATGTTATGGAATATGGCTGAAGCTTGTATGATCTCCTATCACACTCAAATCACATACTACTTATCTACATAATTAGAAGTAATGGTGAATTAAGATAGTCAAGTGTTATCATTAAGCTCATATCTAGCTTAGAGTGTTTTATCTCATAAAGTTCAATATATATAATAGCATAATAACTACAAGGTAAAGAGTATACAATATTTATCATACTTAAGTAAATGGGTGTAGCTATCATGGAATCCATATCATTCTAGTTTATGGCATATTATCCACATAATGTAATAGTGCTAATTACAAAGATTACAAACATGAACTATTAGTAATTCATGTTATTAGTTTCAAGCAATTTATATTCATCTTAATTATAATCAACTTAGATCCATCTTAACTATGGATCTACCAAGCGCCAAGAGGGATCAAATATCTTTTCACTTTAAAAGAGCTTTGCATCTTAAGAAATTTGATCCCTCTTGCATTTGGTTGGATTCAGAGTAAGATGGATCTGGGCTAGTTTAATTATTATTTATAATTAATTATAATTATAATTGTAATTATAATATATTATAAATATAATATAATTTAAATTTCAGGTATTTATTTTATTTATTAATTTATTTTATTTTTTATCAAGTCAAAAATGTTATAGATTACAACATCTCTACCATACTGGATGGGAAATCTTGGATAAAATAAAATATAACAATATTATATGTTACCCAATATTTATTACTACCCCACCCAATAAAAATTGGTTACGAGTGGGGGGGAATACTAATTAAAACGTAATATTATTACATTTTACCTAATATTTCCCGTCACACCTGAGCCTAAATATTATATTTTAGGAAATATTCCCCCTCGCCCCTACTAATTTTATGGTTGAGTTTGTTTACTTTTAAACCTCAAATATAAGGAAAAATTATAATAAGAAGTGGACCTATTGAGGGAAAATATTGGGTAAAATGTAATATTATAGTATTATATTTTACCTAATATAACCTAGTAAAAAGTTGATGGAGGTAGTCAAAAGTATTGGATGAAATGTAATAATTACATTTTTCTTAACATTTCCCCCACCTCGGATCATACCTAGACAAATGCCTAATGTCAACATATCCATAATTTTTTTTACCTCTACAGGCTACTTGGATTCAACACCATCATTTTCTACATCAAATTATGTGTCTAAACATAACATCAAATTAAGATGGATCTAGTCTAGTTTAATTTCCCCATTAAATAAGTTATATTCCACATCAATACCATGGATCTATACCATTGATTCTTAAAACTATGGGTCAATACCATGGGTCATTTTTATTTCTTTTATTATTTTAATTTTATATGGTTATTTTTTTATTTATATTTTGTTATTTTTATTTATTTTTCACTTAATTAAATTGTTCACATTATGTTACATTACATATTTCTAGTATACTATAGACGTTAGATCTCAACTCAATGAAGGAATTACATATATCTCTCATATTAAAAAGTAATTTTTAATTTCAATTACTTTAACTCATTATATAAATTCTAATGTAAAATAAAGGTGAAAATTGAAGTATTTTATTTATAGCCGACATTGATTTTTAAAGTAACATTATTAATTTTTTTAAAGTAATGTTAAGCACAACATCTCTCGCATATACATATATTAGACAACACATATATATTTTTTAATTTTTTAATGTAACATTATGTGGGAACATATCCCTCATGTACTGAAGATAGAACGCCTCTCAGTGCAAAAAGTTATATGAACATGTGACATATTAACATGAGTTATGGTTTTTTGGGCATGTGGTATTAGTAATCCATGGCATTAGCCCATGATATTGTAACACAACTTATTTACAAGTTAAGAATTTCCTAAGGGTGAATTTCCATGATTAAAAATCATGTTACATGTTTTTTAAATGTATATATGTTTAACTCAAAATAACTTAAAATAAAGTGATAATTTAGTCAATGTTTATGATTTTTTTTTTTATATCAACAATTTGAGATGTATAACCAGCCTAGATCCATCTAACTTCGAATCTATCATGCGACCAGAAGGATCAAATCCCTCGAGATGCAACCATTTCCTCAAATTATTAATGCAAAGTTATTAAATCTAATAATATTAATATTTAATATTAGATTTGATAATAAAAATAATATTAATACTAATCTTTTAACCTTATATTAGATTTAATGATGTTTTTTTAGATGGCATGATAACAAAATTATAATAAAACTACATCAAATTAATATTTTCAAATATTACAACATTGACGTGAAAATATTTATGTCTTTAAAGATTTTAATATATCCATAGGATTTGGCTTTTCCTTTTAAATATTCATTTTACAAATATTTAATTAAAAGAAGTATTAAAAGATTTTGGAACATGAGTTTTGATTCTTTGTGTTGAATTGTATTATAGTTTTTTAATCTATATGGTTATTTTCATTTTTTGTTTTAGGCCTACATTTTTATTTTATTTTATTATATTTTATTGGAGACATGACATACTTACACATCCCCCTCATACTGGGTTGTAGAATGTGCCTCTCAGCGCATTAACACACTATGTTTATCCTTTACTTATCATTCATACTATTATGTTATGTTTCATTCATATTACCTTATCGCATAGGGTTAAGTGTTTCAAGCGCAGACCTATTCTAATAATGTTAACCGTTTCAAGTGTGATAACGATGAATTCACTATGGACTCTATTATTAGCATAACTTGTCCTTGTTAACTCTGGTAGTAATATTTTGTAGTCCTATAAGTGTTTGGGCATGCTTTTTGTATCTTTTTTTAACAATAATTGTGAATTTTATATTGAAAGGGTTGTGTTTAAAACTCAAAATTTACTTTCCATCGATATTAGGAGAGATTCTCTCCATGATTCCTGATTCTGAATGTTTTATTTTCCTATGAACCAAAACATTTTTTTTACATATCTTGTTCTAATTATACCACTATGAATTCTATAATATCACCAAAAACAATCTATCAAAAAACAAAAAAGAACATAACATTCCAGATATTGAAGATAACACGAAAACCTTAGGAGGTGATGTCTTCTTCAAGGACGCCCCACGAAGGTTGATTCAGAAGCCTAATCATATTAATTGACATAGGGGCCTCGACATTTTTAGTAACTTTCCAAGTGCATATATTTTGTTGATATGGAATTTTATGTGCAATATAGACTTCTTGTGTTGCTTGGAAGAGCATATATGAACTTCAACTGATAGATCATTATGAGTCGTGTTTACAAACAAGACTACTAAGCCATGGATGATGCACGGACATTAGATGAAAATTTACCCTAAAAGTGCCTTTGAAATTTTCATGTACTTTCCACGTCATAATATGTAAACCAATCTAAAACCTTTAAATTTAAAAAGAGATACATGTAAATATTTTGGAAGGAAAATAAAAAAACTACATTTTTTAATTGTATTTTTGGGTTATCTTCTTCTAGTTTTACTCAAATTTCTAGTGTAAACACTCATTGGATGAAGAATTAAATTCCACATCCAACGAGTACCCATTATGCATACTTTTGAGAAGATTCACATTGATAAAAATTGAAGTTACATTAAAAAAGTGTGTTGAAACACATTTTTCAATGTATATTCAACTTTTATCAATGTGGGTCTTCTAAGAAGTATGCATATTGAGTACTCATTAGATGTGGAATTTAATTCTATATCAAATTAGTGTCCACACTTAAATTTTGAGTAAACTTATAAAGATATAAGCAAAAAATACAATAAAAAGGTAATTTTTTCCCCTCTGAATTCATAACTCTTATTTTGTTATTTGTACTATTATTTTATTATTTCTCCTTAGGAGGCCACTTTTGGGCTAAAATTTCCTCTAATAGAGGGAACCTAGAATTTAAATTCCTAAGTATTTTACTTCATATAATATTACAATATTGTTTTTGACTTGGAATTCATTGATAATTCTAGGGTTTGTCGCCTTCCATAAGCAAAAAGAAAAAAGAAAAACAAGATAATTCAAGAGGGCCATGAGATTGCCTCTATAACGAGAGACACAAGAAGAAGCCATGAGTGAGACGAATCTCAAAAAATATAAGATCTCAATGAAAGCAGACAAGTTGACAGTCTAACAAATACCAACAATCTGCCATGAGGGGACCCAACAAAATAAGTTTGCAAAAGAACTCAACTAACCAATGCAAAATAGAAGAGCCTAGACTTTACCTCTTAAATGCAAACCCCATGAATAAACAATTAGAGTGAACGAGATCACATTGTTGGGGTTTGTTTCTTTAAGAGTAAATCCATTTGACCAACAAGATATGCCCACCATTTGCCACCACTTAACAACATAATGCCCCCTTATATTGTCCTCAACCAGTGAAATGATGAGATTAACACTAATCCTCTTGTGAGAATTCATCGCTCTCTTCTAGAGTTACCAAAAGGCTAAAGCCACCATGAATAACACTAAATAATCATGAAATATCATCCTTTCAAATCATTAGAGTATGATAGATTGTGAGGCACTCCTATGAATGATTTGGAGATACCCATTATAAGACGAGTTGAAGCTTCTACGTTCCATCATTGATTGAAGACACTTGAATGCCCCATTATTGCCACTAGATGTACATGTGGGTGATGACACTTGAGGCTTCCTTATTGTTAAAATCACATGATGAGTTAAGGAGGGGGCTTGTAAGAGAGTTGACCATTCCATTCAAGGTTGTGTCACCCCTACAGGTATTTTGTTGTGTTTGGAGATATGTATCATTTGTTGATGGACAATTTATGGAACATTTATATTTCCTGTTGGAATATATAACCTTTTTCTATTGAAAAAATAGTAATATGGGTTTCCTAATAATCTGATTAGAAACTATCTAGTCCTTTAAGAGTATTTTTAGCAAAAGCATAAGTTTATATAGTTTGCAATAAATCCTTGTGGTTTCTAATGATGGAGAAGTTCTAATAATATGATCCTAGTTGTTGTTGTTGATATAGTTATAGATTGATTTTGTTATCTATGTGTTGGAGAATATACTAAATATAATTAGAATATAATTGTTGTTGAAACATTTTTCATATCTCAATATAATGAGTATTTTTTTTTGCAGAAATGTTTTAATAAACTGCAAGAAGGGATTAAGTTAGGATGTTGGATTTGTTTGATGGTGTTGGTGTGGGAATTGAGTAGATTCAATCGCGATCTATTTTACATGGATTCAAATTTAAAGGAACATGAGATGCAAATGTAAATATTTTAAAGGTCACAAATAACGCACTCCTTGCTTATGAAGAAAAAATAGATGAAGTTGTTTGTTTGAAATAGAAAGAAAGAACCTTCACATGGTGGTGACTAAAATATTTTCAAAAAATGACATAGTTTATGTTTATCATGTACTAGTTGTTAGACAATTTGGCCCACTGCTTTATGTTGTATTTTGAATGCGTTGTTTAAATATCTTTATCATAGTGCATTTGCAAGAGTTGGAAGCTCTCAAAATTTGACTATATTATATAATATATATATATATATATATAGGCATAGTCTAACTTATAGACAAAATGATTTTTTATACCATTTTTTTCTGGTTAATTTTAATCAAAATATATGATAGATATTTTAAAAAACTTGAGTTTAAGTTGTTTAATACGTAGAATTTGAGTGTCCCAAGGGTTTTCCATAGTGTTGAATCCATTTATGCATTCAAAAATACATTTTAAACAACAAAAAATCACAAAATTGCTTGAAATTGTAAGACCAAATTCTGGCGAAAAGGCCATTGCGTCTATAGGTTACACACACACACATACACATATATACATTTGGCATTATGGTATTCATGGTTTCAACTAGCTAATGTCGGCAGTGATTTTATGATGCTAGCTAGCTTGTGTTGGCATTGATGTTAACCCTATGTAGTCTAGTTGATGTATTGATGCCATCCTTGTAGCATATGGTTACAGTTGGTTGAGTTTGCATTGAGATGGTTGTGTTGACATTGATGCCAACTTTGTTGTAGGAGCATAGCAATGATTTGGTCTAATGGTTTCTTATGTGCTAGTGGTGGTTATGTTCTTGTTCATGACCTACTGTAGGAACCTAGTGTAGGAATGCCTATCTAGTGCAGGAACTGGAGGATGACTTGTTGTAGCGGTGTTGGCTTCATGATGATGTTGCAAAGATGCTAGAGTGGTCTGCAAAGGTGTTGCAACTTCTGTAGGTATTTGTGGAGGGTAGACAACTTGTTGACACTCATGTCAACCTTGTTTTGTTGACTTATAGGTCAAATTGGTGATGACACGTGTTCATGATTTTACCATCTTTCTAGAGGTATCACAGAGCTTTGCAAAGGTTTGGAGGCTTGTGAAAATGCTTAGAGAAGAAGAGAATCAATTTCAGGAATTTTGGAGCCAAAGTAGAGTTGAAAACTTGAAGTTTTAAGGGCATATGCAGGTCTTGTGAAGGAAACCTTTGTATACGTAGATTTTATGAAAGAAAGTAGTGTATACATCCTGAAAGTGAATTTCTTCGCAGTCCTCATACACATCGGGAGAGATTCGAAATGGTAATTCATGGAAGCTTTTAAATTAATTAGTTAAGGCTAAAAATGGTTGAATAAGTCCTCCATTAGGTGTGAACGCCTTTAGTGAACAAATAGTGATGGTTATGGATGTATTTTGTCAAATTTGTGCACCTTTGATCTCATTCCAAATGAGGAATTCACCCTATATGTTTTATATACTTCATTTTGGAGCTAGGTTATGGTTCGTTCAGTGTAGTAGTGAGTGAGAGTGTGATTAAGAGAGCTACAAATGAGAAGAATGCTTTAGAGATACTACAGTGCAACAATACATAATTGTATTAGTGTAGATGGTTGTAGAATGAACATATCTGAAGCAAGTTGCAAAATATACCAGATTTATAGTTATTGGAGTAGATATTGTGTTGAGAGCATTGTTGATGTCTAAGAGTTTTCTTGCTGATTATTATATTGTGCACATTTTATGGTTGTATTGTTGCCACTATTTTATTGAGTAGAGAGCATGCCTTTTTGGTGGTGTTTTTTATCATTTGTTGTAGAGAGTATTGTTGTTGAGATCGTATTGTAGAGCTGAATCATGTTGATCATAGAGTCTTCAGATCCAGTGTGAAAACATGTGAAACAAGGTCTGAATAGAGTAGAGGAGCGGTGACTTCATGAGAGTAGAATGGTGATTCTGTAGCATTAGCAAAAGGAACAAGTTTCTCCATCCAATCAGTATTAGATAGTCCAATCAGAGTTGGTTGAGGATCATTGATCATGGTGGATTTTAATGAATGGTTATCTGTAGATCTGTGTGAGAACAAAGTCTTCCTTGTTGGTCAGTAGAATTGAGTCTCTTGGATAATGGGTGTTAGCCAATTGTAGATGAGGTAGAGTCTCCTAGTTGATGGGAGTCAACAAATATATGTAAAATACCATTACTTGAGATAATATAGATTCAGAGTGATGCAACAATAACAAGGTTGGTTTTTTCTTGGAGGGGTTTTCCACCAGATATCTTGTGTCTCAAATGTGATGATGTGACTGTGATTTGATGTGTTTTTTATTGTTTCTCTCATGGTTGTTTGATTTAGCTACTTACATGGTTTATGCTTAAGTGATTATTTAATGTGTTTTTGGTTATTTGATGCACGATTTAGTAGAGAAGTTATAAATAATAAAAATTGGTATATAGATCACACTATTGATTCACCCCAACCCCCCCCCCTTCCTCAGTAGTGCTCAAGTTTTCCATCAATTGGTATCAGAGTGGGGCTTTTGGTTGCAACTTGATCGCTAGAAAGTAGATCTAGGGTTTGTTGGCATAAATTTTCATTTTATTTTTAGAACGACTTCTCAAGGAATGTTTTCCCTTACCATTGCAAATTTTAAGGTGTGACACAAAAATGTTAAATCTCAGATTTTGTCTTGTGGATCTAACTTTTGGAGACTGGTATGTGAAGGATGTGGAAAGGATCTAATTGCACCTAAAATTTTACAGTAGGATGCAAAAGGTAGATGCATAATCTACCAAAATCTTCATGATGATGATTTGAAGAAACTAGTAGGTTTGAATTTCACTAAAGAAATGTGGGATAGGCTAGAGTCGATATTTGGAGATGGTATCATAGTGATAAATAAAATGAGAAAAAGAGAAACAAGAAGAAGGGCCTTTAAAATAAATAATCTCAACCACAAGAGCCTCATCTTCCTAATGCAAATAGCTCAACTAATAATGAGAAGAAATAAAAAAATATTGAATCCAAAGGTACAAATATTAATGATTATTTTGTTAAGTTATAATTTTGATGATTCAGATTTTGATCATGTTGAATTTTCTAGTGAAGATAAGAATGATATTAAGGTTCTTAGAGCTAAGATTTCTAGATTAACAACTGCATGAAAGGATCAAGAAAATCTATTGCATATCTATGATGATAAGGAGACCATGCTCAAGGAGGAGATTGTCATCTTAAAGATTAAATTGGTAGAATTAGAAAGAGTTGAGGAAGGCATGAGGGTGTATTACAAAGAGAAGGAAGACCAATGTGAGAGAGTAGAAGTTGAAGTGATGTCCTTGAGAAAAAAAACGGAAGATGGAGAAGACCATTGTAGCCTTAGAAAATTTTCTTGAGATCCATATATCACCATTGGATAGATCTGGTCTTGGATTTCAAAAGGGAGAGTTTACTTTGCATGCAGACAATAATAACAAAGAAGAACCTAAAAGACCTGTAACAAACAACAACAACAACAACAAAAGTAGCAAAGGAGGAAACAAACAGTAGTAGCAGATCCAGTAGCACTAGAGAAGAAAATCTCAAGGAGCACCTACTCTTAGAAAATCCTTTGGTCCAAGAGAGGATCATGGAATATATGTAAAATTTCGAAGGAATCAAAGTCCCTTTGTTCCTTTTGTGCATAAGATAGAATTTTACAATTTTCACAATTTTGGACATGTTGCAGCTAACTGTAGGAGAAAAATGTATAGATTTAATTAGCAGAGCTTGCAACAATATCAACATCCAAGGAGATTGGCCATTAGGTATAATCTTGATTTTTATGGCTATTATTACTCATCTAACATGTTTGGCCACAAGGAAATTGATTGCAGATCTAGCCAATGGAGGAGAAGCACATTTCATGTGAGGTATAAATCTAACATAAGCAGTGGGAGATCTAAACCTCTTACTTCATATCTTGGGCATGTGGAGTGTTATACATGCCAAAATTTTGGTCGTATGGCAAGAGATTTCATGTTTCTTCTTTATTCAAAGAAAATTCGACAAGAGCAGCAAAAACAAAGTGGAGGTAGAAGAAAACTAGTGAAGGAAAAGAAGAAGCATCCAAAGGCTGCATGGAGAAACAAGGAGCAATAGTTCTTCAAATAGTGAAGAGGAACCCCCTCCGCTGTCCATGATTACATCATACATATTTTTAGAGGACTATAGATTTCATGAGAGGTGGATACTTTAAGGGAAGAATATGACAAAAGTATGGTAGCTTGATGAGTACAAGTTATAGCAGCAGTTATGATGAGTTCATTTGAGCCTCATGCACATTCAGGTCCGCAGGATCAGCCTACATAATGGAGGTATATTGAGGTCACGGGTAGCTATGCATGGTATGAGGTTTGCATGAGTTGTTTGACATTTAATCCATTATTTTTCACTTATTTATTTTTAGCGGATTTACATGCGTTTTTCCTAAGTGAAGAGGGTACATTTTTCAATCATATATATGCTTTTGGCCTTCACTCACAATTGGTTGAAAAGGTGTACAACCATGCATAGAATGAGATCTTGATACATAATGTATAGATATGACTTGAGACATGGACTAGCCATGTATGAGTTGTTATATGATGATTATTACAACCATGTATTGTGAGTGTTTCATCTTTTCATATTGACAGAGGGTCCAATTATTGGTATTTTGATTCATCGTGATGATAGATGTTAGAGTCAGTATTTGCATATTACCATCAGTGATCAAAATCCCTCTTTTATATCATATTAGTGTCCCGTTGAAATTTTTTGCATTCCACTTAGGTCATCATGCTAAAATTTACTCATTGATGGTAGACCAAAATCCAAAATCACTTTCCCCTCTCAAAAATTTGTGTTTGCTGGCTCACCTTCATGTATCTTGCTAACCATCCATTGACCATGAAGGCTCATTTCATCTTGTTTTGTATCAGTCAAATTCACCTGAAATTCAATCATTTAAGGTTCCATTATGTCACCTAGGTTTTATTTTCCCAAGGTCCAATAAATCACCATCTCACTACATAAGGTCAGCAAAATATGGGAGTGAAGCAAATAATATTTTTTCGGTTAAATAAAGGTTTACAAACATGTACCCATGGTTACTGAAAGCCCCAAATTTGATTTCAAAAGGGAATTTATTCCAATTTGTAAATTTTAACTTCAAAACAGATGTAATAATTTTTATTTTCATCTATGTAATTTTATGTCTACTATATGTAATAAGTCACTATTTCAGCTATATACTCAATTCCATTTGCCAATAGTATCCAAACAAAGGTCATCAAGATTGTCAAAAGCATCATCAACCTATCGAAAGAAAAAGGGTCTGAAAGTCAAAAGAAAAGCATTAGTATGAAAGTTTGAAAAGTGACATGAAACATTACAAAGTGGGTGTGAAATTCATATACCAAAATAATTCAAGTATAAAAGCTCTCAAGACTTATATTGCTAACTCCATTTGAATCCCTACACTTTCAAATCTCCTCAGCAAAAGAAGATTTTCAAATTTAAGGCAAAATTGAGCAAAACAGAGCCAGAGGGCACATTTATACAAGGAAGGGCGCATTTGACTGGGTCGCTACGCATTTGCCAAGGATTTCAGTGCATTTTTACACAGTGTTGTGCTCCTGTAGCTGAAGGGCGCGTTTGACTGGGTCATTACACATTTGCCTATGAGGACCAAAAACATGCTAGAACATCCTCCATCACCACCAATCTTCGAAATTTGTCATCGCACACCTCAGTAAATGAGGTAGGTGGGAAAATATATTCAACCCTCCCCTCCATTGTTGATCTACATAGGGTTTCTTAGTCTTTGTTGTCATTTCTAAACTCAAAACCCTAGTAACATATTTTCACTCTTGAATCACATTTCTTAGCATTTTATTACAATCCTATCACTTAAATACTATCCACTATCACCTCCCTCATACCACAAATCCCCATTCCCTCCTCATTAAATCTCCTCACATGATTCCATATTTCTCACACCCACAGTCCATTTTATCACCTCCCGAGGGTTTTGACAGCAATAACTCATGGCAAATGAAGAGCATAGAAGTCAGAGTGAGGAAGAAAGACAAGAGAGGAAGTGATATAAGAAAGGAGGAAGAATTATCAGACATGAGCCAACCAACACTAGAGAACTCATGGCATCTCTCATCACTATGGAAAGCTTTAAACATATGGGGTGTTTTGAGTTTTGTGAGAAAGTGGAAAGGATCCAACATCATCTTGAGTTGACTAGATTATTCATCACCATCCTCCATGACAACCAGGCAACCCTTGCTCGTGTCACCTTCACCATATCTCCTGCTATTATATCAGCTACCACTAGGATCCAAAATATTTGAGAAAAACGGTTTAAATAAGGAGAATTGGATCATTACTATTATGAGCCATATATTTAACCAAGCTACAAGAATGAGAGAAAGGGGATTTTTCCTTTCTCTTACCTCCTAGACATATATGTTCCCATGATGAAACTCATCATGAATTACTTCACATGTGAGGGTAGGTTTTCTAGACTCTATTCCTATCATATTCGGTTACTCATGCATTTCACAAGAGTCAAAATGCTCATTCTACCCTACTATCTTTACCGGGACATTGACAAGATGTCATTCATTGCCCGAAGAAAGGATTATCATCATAAAATGCACAATTTCTTTCACCACTCTCTCATCAAGATGATAGTCCTACACCACCTTGATCAGCTTAACATTGCATGGGACACTTTCATATCCAATGAGATTTTCACAGTCCCACCTATTCAGCATGGCCAAGAAGCACCTTCATCTTCTCACCCATCCACCTCCATTCCTCTACCTCATCCCATACATCATCCATCTTCATCTGATGAGTCAGCCACACCATCACCTCCATCATCACCATTTCATAAGCCTATTCATTCACCTGGCAGGGATGAAGGCAGTGGGAAAGAGCATATTGATCATGGTGAGAGTAGCAAGCCCAAAAGGTCTGGTTTAGGTACCTTGGAACATTCATATCATAGAAGGCATAGGCAAGTGTTTGCCCCACTGATTGTGGGAGGTGCCTTTCCTTCTTCATTGGAAAAGAAGGTATAGAAGGGTAAGGAAAAGGTTATAGAGGCAGAGATCCAATAGCAGGAGGAAGACCTCCATGAGATAGAGCATGATTTTCAGTTAGTTGATTCAGATGGGCATGATGACAATGAAAGCACAACTATTGTCATCAACCAAAAGAATGCACTCATAGGAGAGCTCCAGGTAAACTTACAAAGGGCCAAATACATTATCTCATACTATGAGCAGGAGAACAGGCAATTTGAGGTCAAAAATGAGCTCATGGGGATTCAGCTTATCAAAGAAAAGAGAGAGGCTGAAAAGGATAAGGATTTAGTTGACGAGGCATATGGACAATATGGTGAACATCTTGATGAATAGGAAACGAGAAGAAGGCCAAGGACTAGAAGCCTAAAGAGAGCCTTGGAGCTTGAAAGGAAAAAGGAGGGAGAACTAGACAATGAGCTCACCTTGAATGAGCAATTAGCCAAAGTGATAAATGAGAACTGGGAACATTGGCTTGACAGGGTAAATGGCCATCTTGAGAGCCTCTTATACAAGGCCAACGGGGATGTTGATATTCAGAGAAGGATGGAAAATTATTATGTCATGAGAAACAAAATTACAAGGGTCAAGCTCAAAAGAGCTCATGTAAAAATTGAAACCTGACCAAGCAAGAGGAGAAAAAGAGGCTAGATATTCCTACCAAGGCATCACTCCATGCCTCAAACATATGATCAACTATCAACCCACCAATTTTGACCAATTTTGAACAAATTTTGCAAGTCATGATTTTCTGTGTTTTTTGAAGTATTTTTTTTGCACAGCGAAGCGGTCAAATGCGCAGCACCTTGGATGTTGCGCTCTTTTTCAGAGCATCCAATGAGAAAATGGTTAGAAGTTTTGGATTCAAAGTGATTAGGACATGCACCCTATGAAGTTTTTAAGAATTTGGAGGAAAACTGGTCAGCCAAAAGGGTCAAAAACCATCAAAAAACCACTTTTCTGTCTCTTTTTTGGCTTGGTCGCTGCGCGTTTACCAGTCTTGGGAGATTGGAATTTTTATAGGGAAAATGACCTCCAAATGGAAAGTTGAAGGCATATTTCGAAAGTAGACTCAAAGGGATTTCGAATGAGCTATCTTGGAGCAACTTTGGACACCGGGAAGGCATCCAAAAGTAGCCCTGAAGTTGAAGGGTGCGTTGACACTAAAAGGGCGTGTTTGACAACCTTCTACATTTTTCACTATTTCACACTAAACTTACATTCACCTAAGGGGAATTGATGTTTTTCTCATGTAATTGATCAATATGATGTAATTATTATGTTTTTTACTATTATCTAGGGTAAATACATTAGTCAAATGACCTACATGGCATGTAATGAATCAGCTTGCTAGAGTTAGGGATGAGTCACTTTGACCACCCTACACTCTAGCTATCAGTTTAGATTTTCTTCCAATTGCTCCTCCTCTCATGGATTTGACCCTTGAGACTAGGATGAGTTGTTTTGAGGCCTATATTATGTATTTTCTTAGTGATTTCACAAGTTGGAGTCAGTTGGATGTTTGGTTATTGATGGGAGACACTAGCGTAATCAGTATGTGGCAGACTTTAATGAATGAGTTGCATCTATTTTGGTGGAATACCTGTTGTATGGAATTTTGACATAGTTTCTTCTTATGTTTCATATGTTTGAATGTTTTGTACTCCCATGTTTCAGTTCACTTCTATGATATGTTGATTTTCAAGTTGATAAGAAGAATACATTTTATATGCTCTATTTTGGGGAAATCTACATAGTTTGTCCATTTTATTCAGTTTAGAAAGAATACATGCTTGTCTTGATCTTTATATCATATCACTAGTCTTATCCATCTCTCATCACAACCTTAATTTTTTTGAGTGCATACCCACTTTGCTCCATCATATGTCTACAATCATACCCTCATTTTCCCTGACCTAGTCGTTTGACCTAATTCTCTTCCAAAAACCCAACCAAAATCAAATCAAACAACCCTCTGCACTTTACGTCTAGCCTAAAACCCTAAACTATCCATCCCTCTTGGCTATGATCCTTTGGAGAGAGCCATCTCCATCTTGGTAGGGCTAGCTACCAAGCGAAAATATTGGTATGTGGTTACCTCAGCTAGACTCTTCCTCTGCCATGGAGATCTGAAGGAGTGATAACATACTAGTACCATTGCCGAAGAACGAAAGGTTCATTTTCCCTGGGTGTATGACTAGTTCTCATTGAAGTTTGGTCCTTTGGATAATGGGACTAAGCTTTACAAAGGCTGATTCAGAAATTGCAATGCCTAGATTGTAGAAGCTGGCCTCAATGAGACAACGAGGCAAATTCTGCATCCTGTTCCAGTTGATTCGGTTGAAGACAACCAAAGCTTGTTCAAAAGCAAAGATGGGTACATATCACAAGTTCAATCAGAGTTCCTCCCATTGGTAAGCTCTCAATCATTACCAAGTTTAGATTTCTCTATTGAAGACTTTCCTTTAAAAATAATCTATGTTCAACTCAAAGTCTTAGATCTGATCCTATTAAGTCTGACCCTGTTGAGATATTGGCTTCTAAAAGATACACCAAGTCAAACCATAACCCTAATCCTCCTTCTCCAGTTGATAACCCTGAGAGGTTTTTGAGAGAACCTAAAGTCCCTATCCCTAAGACTGAAACCCCTAAATTGGAAAGGACCAATTCCTTGCTAGGTAAAATGCATAGTACCAAGGATATACCTTTCGACATTAAATTTGAGTTATCCTTGTTTTGATCAAAGTCTGAGTCTAGTCTTACAGAAGAAATTTTCGATCCCATAAAGTTTGACTCATATCTTTATGACTCAAAGTCATTGCTTAACTGACCTTCTACTACTTCTCATTCTTTAAAACTCGAGCACGACGTTTGGTCAAATTTTGACAAACTTCAAAGCCTAACAAATCAGTTACAGATCACTGCTGAAAAGGCTTATATTCAGTATCAACTTGAGCTCTTATCTTCTGCCACACCCTCTACTATGCCTCCAAAATCATCCAACTCACCCCCTCCATCCTCATCTCAACCAACACAACCCATTGCAGTTCCCATCCACCATTCCCCATGAGTTATGGCGAGATTTGCACCTTTGGTGTTACCTGGTCAGTTGGCAGCATTACCTTAGACCTATGGCCAAAGACTTACTCCGTTTGATAGCAGCCCAAGAGTAACAGTGCAGCAACATATTGATAAGATGTTTGATTTCATTTACTTAGAGGAAGTCGATGAAGATGATGCTAAAATAAGACTGATAGCTCAAAGTTTTTCAGGAGACATGAAAAAATGTTCTGTGGTTTGGCAGCAAGCTCTATTAGTTCTTCAACCATACTTAATGAGTTTTTTTTAGCTAGATGGTAGGAAAATAAAAATCCATTACAGATCTTGGTGGAATAAAACACCTTGAAGAGGAATCCTAATGAGATAATTTAGGAATTAACCATAAGATTCAATCAGGTCTACAATTCTATTCCGGACAACATGAAACCTCCACTTGGTTTGGAACGTTAGCATTACCTAGATTCTTTTGATCCAGAGATGACATATTAGTTGAGGGAAAGGGATCCCACAACTCTCGAAGATATGCAGAACAATGTGCCAAGTGTCGAAGAAAACTTGATGATCGAGAAGTCTCAATTGAAACATGAGAAACCAGAAAAGAGAGTGACAATCAAAGAAGAACATTCTACTTCTACCAATCTCAAACTAGATGCATTAATCAAAACCATGGATAGAATGGCTGACTTGGTGATAATTTTAGTTAGATATGCGGAGCCACAAGTTAGAAATCCTAACTTTAGAAATCAACAGCTACCTCAGTATAGGATAAAACAAAGAGATCAAAAGGATTCTGAAGAATCGACATCTCAGCAGCCTATTCAAACACCCTTACAGCAGAATTATGCTCAAGGAGAATATGATGATGAAACAGAACCGATTTTTGAGGAAAATAACTTCTTTAGGGAAGATCACCATCCCATTTTCTTGACTGAAGATGAGAAATATGTCGAGAAGGTAGAGGAGCCTAAAGATGACGACTACATACTAGTAAGTGACAATGCATTAGAAACCCAAAACAATGATTATCAAAGAGGATATTTGAATGCTTTCAGTTCTCAGTAGAATCAATATTCTTTGAGGAATAGAGATGTCCCAATCACTTAGAAAAGGACATCACAACAGAAAGACACCCAATAGAAATCAAATCCTCAAGCAAGTCAAAACAAAGGTAAGGAGTTAGCAGCAACCGATCAAAGCAGAGTGAAACAATAATCTACAAGTACTCTGAAAAAGTATCATGAAATCCAAAGGAAGGATCAGATACCGAGAGATCTGTCTGATAAGAGAGACAATGACCAAAAAGAGGTAGATAGAACTAGCTCTTTCAATCTAGAAACTGAAATTTCAAAGTTGAAAGTATCAATCCCTCTCACTGAACTTGTCAAAATAACCATTACAAGTCTGATATAATTAAAATGCTTAAAGTTGATCCTACGTCTAACATGGTTAATATTGAAGATGACGAATCTGAATTGATTTTTGGTCCAGCCATAGATGGTCAGTCAGGTGATAGTGATGTTCCTCCATTTTATATCAGTTTAAGAATTCACCAATTTATTCTTCACCACTCCATGCTTGACTCTGGAGCCTCTCATAACTTAATTCCAAAAGCCATCATTGAAAGGTTGGGTCTAGATATAACTTATGAGTATCATGACTTGTATTCTTTTGATTTCGGAAAGGTATGTTGTCTTGGTCTAATTAAAGACTTGGTAGTATCTCTAGATCAAATCCCTACCAAGAATGTTTCAATGGATGTGGTGGTAGTTGATATACCACCATGGTTTGGCATGTTATTGTCGAGATCCTAGGGAGAAAAACTAAGAGGCACATGGCAATTAGACTTCTCCTATGCTACCATCCCAGTTTTCGAGCAATTGAGAAAGTTGTACTGAGAAAAAAAAATGAAGTTTATGATAACTAGCAAGGTGAAACCGAAAAATCATCCCATAAATGTTGTACATACAGATTTAGAGTCGTTTATTTTGTATAATGATGATGTAGATAGCCAGCTTGTAGAAATTAAAGATGTACCAGATATTTTCAACACTATAAGGACAATTTCAGACCAAGAAAGAGAAGCACTACCAAACTAATATGAAAAACCATCAAACAAGGAAGAAAAAGGTTCATATCAGTCATCTGAAAAGGTAATGGAAACTTCCAAAGAATCTGAAGTGAAAGTTTTGAAAATTGACCCAAAACAACAAAAACATGGACAGCTCTTGGAGGAGGAAAATGGCCTTTGGACGATGGACTTTGATGGGCCCTTGGGAAAGAGAGAGTAGGTATTGGTATTTGGATTCAAAGTCCACATCATCATCAACAAGATAATCTCCCTTAGCATCTTAGATTATGCTCATATAAGTTAGCCTTTTATTGCACTAACAATGAGGCAAAGTATGAAGAGTTGACCATAGCTTTGAAGATCTTGAAGAGGTTAGGTGCCCGCAGAATTTTCGTGTACGGTGATTCAGAACTTGTAATCAAGCAAGTTAAAGGTGAATATCAAGCTCACCATCCACAAATGAAACATTATAGAAATACAGTTTTAGATATTCTTAGAATTTTTCCTGAATATACATTTTCAGCTGTACCAAGGACTCAAAATCTTATGGTGGATTCATTGGATACAGTTGCAAGTAATTTTAAAATTCCATTTTTTTCTAACAAGAAATTCGAGATTCATGTCAAGCATCGGCCCTCATTTCCTAATAACTTGCGATATTGGCAAGTATTATGGTATGAAAGACAGCATAATAGCTTTCTTCAGAGTGAAGGAGAGTTTGAAAATTGTTCTATGGACGAAGTCTCTGATGAAGATGATCAATTCATCGAGGAAGCTCAGATTGATATACTACAGCTGAAAGATAACAATATTATGAAAGGTCTCATACCTTTGGAAGAATTGTTTGATTAGGATGATGTAACAAGGAAGCCTACATTGGTTCCTACAGAGAAAGGTGTCGAAGACATGAACATCAGAACAACAGAGAAACCAAAAATGATCAAGTTGTCCAAATCATTATCTCCCGAAGCAAATGAGAAATACATTCATTTACTGTCTGAATTTTCTGATGTCTTTGCTTGGGATTATGCATATTTGAAGGAGTATGATAAGAAGATAATTCAACACACAATTCCAATTAAGCCTGATCAAAAGCCCTTTAGGAAAAAACTAAGAAGGCTCAATCCAAGATTGTTGCCATCCATATAAAAATAAGTTAATAGACTTTACAAGGCGAGCATCATTGTTCCCGTCAAATTTTCTGACTGGATATCAAATCTAGATCTGGTGAGAAAGAAGAGTGGGGAGATAAGGATTTGCATAGACTTCAGAAACTTGAACAAAGTGTCTCTAAAAGACAATTACCCACTTCCAAAAATGGACCATATTCTTCAAAGAGTTGTTGGTGCTTCCCGGCTTTCACTTTTGGATGGTTATTTCTTTTATAATCAAGTTTTAGTGCATGAGGATGATTAGGCTAAGACGGCATTCACCACACCTTGGGGCAAATTCAAATATGCAAAGATTCCATTTGGTCTCAAAAATGCAGGGGCCACTTTTCAACGTGCCATAGACATAGCATTTTCAGATGAAAAAAATGTTTTCCTAGTTGTATACTTAGATGATGTAACTGTATTTTCACATTCATATGATGAACAGTTGCATCATTTAAGAATCATTTTTTAGAAGTGTAGAAAGTTCAAAATCTCTCTCAATCCAAAGAAAATTATGTTTGCTATGGAGGAAGGCAAACTCCTCGGCCACATTATTTCGAAAGACAACATTCAGAAATACCCTTCAAGAGTAGAATCCGTTTAGGAAATTGATTTTCCTCATAGCAAAAAGGAAATCCAAGCTTTCAATGGTAATATGAATTTCTTACGAAGATTTATTCCTAATTTCGCTGAGCATCTTAGAGAAATGACCAATATGTTGAAAAAGGATAATGAGGTAAAATGGTTTGAAGAAGCTCATAATTCCTTTCATGACATCAAGATTTCCTTAAATATTGCCCCTGTTTTGATTAGTCTTGATTCTACCAATGATTTTATCACATTTTCATTTGCTTCTGAGCATACTATGGTAGTGGTGCTAATGCAAAAAAGGGATAAAATTGAGATGCCAATTTCATTTTTCAGTTGCAAAATCAGGGATCTCTTAAGTACAATATCATTGAGAAACAGGCATGAGCTTTGGTAAAGGCAATCAAAGATTTTAGAGTTTACATCTTACATCCGCACACTCTTGCTTATGTGCCTAATGCAGCGATAAAAGAAGTCCTTCTGCAGAATGACCCGGAAGGTAGAAGAGTAAGATGGATAGCATCACTATTAGAATATGATATTGATATCAGGCCTACAAAGATGATCAAGGGTCAAGGCTTAGCTAAACTCATGGCTGAGTCAAACCTCCATGCTCTAGAAATAAACCTTGTAGAAGCATTGTCAGACAATCAAGAAGAAGTGGATCTCATTTAGGTACCTGATATATTCCTCTCGTCACCACGATATTTTGATATTATTTATGTACTTCAGCATCTAAATCCCCCTCCAGGAATTTCTAAGGCTAAGACCAGGTCATTGAAGTTGAAGGCTTCCAGATATTGTATCATGAATAGTGCACTTTATTGGAAAGATCTGAGAGGTGTATTGCTAAACTGTTTGACAGATGATGAGTCCAAAGAAGTAATAAATGACTTCCACAAAGCAGATTGTTGATCCGGATTTAAACAGGAACGCAACAAATTACAGAGATAACCATATACACAAATGTGCAGTGGAAATAATACTTCATTTCATTAATGGAAAATACTGAAATATGCTTACAATCAGAAATGGAAATAAACTAGCTAGGGCGATGGTAGCTTATCTCTGAGAAGAGATGTGTTGGCTACATGCCTCTGAACTTACTTACAATGAGGCTCGAAGGCCTATTTATTGTTGAGAAACAATGAAAAACCCTTAACATTCCAAAACCTAACCCTAGGAGATGAAACGCCAAACTGTGGGCCCCGTTTTGGGGTTAAGTTGGTACATCAACTTCCCGGGGTCGTAACTTTAGCATATGATCTCCGTTTGACGCGTAGAATAGCTCATTAGAAAGATCTATTCGAGCACTATTATTGTTGGAACGGCAACACTGGACCCGTGTTGCCCCTGGATTCCCAAAAAACGTCGTTTAGGGTCTCAAATCGGCTCCGGAAGTTCGGGACCCGAAAAACTGCTAAAAATAGTAAGTTGTGCTACAATTAAGGAAACTGAAAATGCTGAGAAAGACAATGGTGGGGGTCCAGGTGGACTTGGCAGGTGGCCACCAATATCCCCTGGATCATATATTATATATATATATAATATATATTATATTATATATATGGATGTCACGTGTCACCATATAGTCTTTCCATGTGTCACCTTGTCCATCTTTTTGTTGTTTAGCGTGAACTTCAAAACACCATAACTTTTACAAACAAACTTTGTTTGACGTTATTCAATCTGTGTTGGAATCGTATAGTCGAGCTATTCAAGATGGCACTATTTTCACCAACTTTTGAGAAATTTTTAATTTTAGGACAGATCCTTCCGGATCACATAGGGAACACCGTGTTGAGCAAGACGAGAGGGGTTGCATCATGGCCTTTGTTGGGGACATCACTACAAGGAAATGCGATAATTATATTCATCAAGCTAGGGAAGTTAACAACAGTGGTAATGCGATCAAGGATGTGATGTTGCCTCCAATGTAGGAACATGATCCATGGTGACTGTCATGTGGTGGCTTGGACGTACATTGGGCATGTTCATAAGTTAGACAATCGATTATTTGACTCGATATGCTTGACTCGAAGGAGGAAACAACATGTCATCTATGGTTGGGCAGTGATGGTGCATCATTGCCAATGGTGAATCGAGCATTCCAATGTCCACATAGTTGAAGTCATCCCTAACTTGGGCTCAATCTAGTAATAATGGTGAGGCATATTTCAGGTTTCAGTTGATATGAGCAAGTTGTTTGTTATGTCTAACTTGTGAGGTCATGTTGGTGCCATGTGTCGACTAGACTTCTTGAGTGGTATGAGACTTTCAAATGGAAGGAAAAGCCTAACCATGTGACAATTTGAATATGGGAAACAAAACACATATATATACACATATATGCATATATAGATATATTGATGAAAAACCATCAACTAAAAAAATAGAAAATTTAAATTTCAAAAATAAAAATTGTTTATTACATTGAAAAATTAATAAAATAATTTCATTATTATTGAGCCAAGAGGTACTTTACAGCCCAATATAGAGTAAATGTCTAGGTGTAATGTAAATATGTAAACAATTATAAATGTCAGCTTAATTAAAAAAAAAAAAAGTGATGGGCGATGAGTGCAAACATTTAAATGTTGGTTCAATTATTAATAAAAGGTTAAAGTAATACAAATAATAAAATTCAATTTGTTATATTTTGATTTTATTATTAACTTGTGAATAGGTTTTGTTATAATACCATGGGCCAATACTATGGCTTATCAATGTCGCATGCCCAAAAAGCATAACTTATTTCACAACCAAAATATTTTATGACAATATGACAAGATTCTTAACCATGGATATGCACCCGCACTTTACCGTGGATATTATTAACTTGTAAAAATTAGGCTTTGTTACAATACCATGGCTTATCAAAACCACATGCCCAAAAAACATAACTTATTTCACAATGAAAATATTTTATAACAATACAAAAAATTTCTTAACCATGGATATCCATCCTCACTTTACCATAGATATTATTAACTTGTAAATAGGCTTTGTTACAATATCATGGGCCAATACCATGACTTATCAGCACCGCATGCAAAACATAACTTATTTCACAATCAAAATATTTTATAACAATATAACAAGATTCTTAATCATGGATATTCACCCCCACTTTTCCATTGATATTATGAACATATGAATTGGTTTTGTTACAATAGCATGGGCTAATACCGTGACTTATCAATACCACATGCCAACAACTTATTTCACAATTAAAATATTTTATAACAATATGACAAGATTCTTAACCATAGATATTCACCTCCACTTTACTATGGATATTATTAACTTGTAAATAATATTTGCTACAGTGCCATGGCTTATTAATACCACATGCCCAAAAACCATAACTTATTTCACAATAAAAATATTTTAATTTAATTTAATTTTATAACATTTTTTTCATTGAAGCTAAAAGGAAAAAGGTTATAATTAGTTTTCAGGTATATCTAAACCCTTTATCCTCATCACTACTAAAAATATTACCATAGAAGTTAAATTAAAGCTTTAATCAAATTAAAAATGAGAATAGTTTTATATTTAAAGATGTGAAATTTTTATAATACAAATGGTATTAGTAAGAACCAACATAGATCCATATTAACTAAGGATCCAAGTGATGACAACAAGCAATTTAAGTGAAGGGAAGAGAGGAGGAGGGGGAGAGAGGGAGGTAGATAGTAACAAAGTTGGAGGGTGGAGAGAGAGAGAGAGAGAGAGAGAGAGAGAGAGATGGGGGTAGATGGAGAGAGAGGAAGGAAGAGAGAGAGGAGGGGAGAGAGATAAGGAGAAAGGGAAAAGAGAGAGAGAGATGGAGTTGGAGGGGGAGAGAGAGGGAGGAAAGAACAAATACATACAGAGATAGAGGTGGAGAGAGAGGGAGTGACAAGGGAGAGATGGAGAGAGAGTGAGGGAGAGAGGAGAGGATGGAAGAGAGAGAAGAGGAGGGGAGAGAGGTAGGGAGAGAAGGGAAAGAGAAAGAGAGGGAGGCACAAAGATGGAGGGGAGAGAGAGAAGGGGAGAGGAAAGGAAGATAGTTATAGAGAGAAGAGAGAGATGAGAGAGAGAGAGAGAGAGAGAGAGAGATGGGGGCAGACATAGGGAGGTGGGGGAGAAGGCTCAAGAGAGAGAAGGAGAGAGAGATGGAGTTGGAGGGGAAGAGAGAGGGAAGGAAGAAGAAAGACATAAAAGGAGAAAGGTAGAGAGAGAGAGAGGGAGTGACAAGGGAGCAATGGAGAGAGAGAGAGAGATAGAGAGATAGAGAGAGAAGGGGAAGAGTGAGAGGCGGAGAGGAAGAGGGAGGGATATATATATATATTATATATATTATATATATATATATATATATATTATATAATATATATATATATATATATATATATATATATATATATATATATATGGAGAGAGAGTGTGTATATTTGGGGGGTGAGATAGAGAGAGGGAATAAGAAAGAGACACATAGATACACATATAGATATTATATAATATTGTATAACCAGCCTAGATCCATATTAACTTGGATCTATCAAGCGTCGATAGGGATCAAATCTCTTGAGGTGCAAACCTTTCCTCAAATTTTGCACTCAAAAAGGAGGTTTGCACCTCGAGAGATTGGATCCCTCTCGACGCTTGATAGATCTAGGGTTAACGTAGATCTAGGCTAGCATTTTTGTTTTTTTTGGGCATGGTTCATGGACACCTTCGGTCAACGGGTGGCACTACATCCACAGGAAAAATCTGCGCTGATGCCCCTCGGCCTACTGCAAGACTTGATCCCAAGAGCTTTCGGGAATTGACCCTGTGACCTCCCATTTGGTGAGGCCCCAACTTGACTGATTGAGCTAACCCTTGGGGCTGATCTAGGTTAGTATTATATTATAGTAAGTATAAAAAGATGATTTAAACATGCAAAATAAAGAAGAATTATATATATATCAAACCTCAAAATTATTTACCAATAAATTACTTCTCATTAATATATTATATTATCATAAAAATTAAAGATTGATATAAAATTGAATATGTAAAATCAACATTATGATACATATCAATTATAAACATATAACAATTATGATCTATAAACATTAAACCTATCTAAAATTAATAATATAGATAAAAATTAGTGACATGATATATGCAAGCGTTGCAAATATACATTATATGTTTACAATGCACACATCATAGATTAAGAAATGCAAACAATTATGGAAAATTCAAATTGGAGTGTTTAGATCTTATTTATAGGCAAACGTTTCGACGTTAGAACCATATTTCTTTGTTTGTATATTTATTTTAATTTTAAGCTTGATAAAAATGTTCCTTTAATTAAAAGAATGGGTTTTTTGTTTTTGTTTTTTTTCAAATTTTAGTGATTTGTTTATTGTGGGTTGGACACGTATTTTAATATTTTCAAGTGTTTCCAATTTAGATGTTGAGAAATGGCAACAAGAAATTCCAATTTAATTTGTCCTTGAATTAAATTGAGAATTAAAATCAAATTCTATTCTCATAGCAACTTGTAAATAGTTAATTAAGTTTAATTAACTTAATTAGCTTAGGAATTTCGAGTTGGAAGTCTTTCTGAAGTCATGTGTATGTTCTCCCTAAGTTTTAGGGGTCCAAGATGAATTTACTTGTGAGTTGTAATTAGATCACTTAGTTTACTGAGTTATGTTCAGTTAAATTAGTTCCAAACTGTTTGTGGAACTAATAGAGAGTTAATAGTCAGTTGGTGCACTAGTGCATCCACAAGTGTTACTCTAGTTAATGATTCCCTCATCAGAAACTCATGCATGTTGATTCTGAGAAAGACCCAGTTGAGACTAGAGTGGAGGGACAATGTACTATCAGTTGTATGATTTAATGAGTTGTAAATATCATGCATGCAATTAGAGAAGAACTTATGTTTGGATTGTGAAGTTTTGGAAGCATGAATTCCCTTTAAATACGGGTTATTCATCCTAGGAATTACACAAGAGATTAGGGGTTTGGAGAGTTGTTGAATAGGCTAAGGATTTGGCTTGAGCTAGCTTGTGAGCTAAGAGAGTTGATCATACTTGTGCGGAATTGTTCTAGTGAGAGAAATCTTTGTATCTTCATTCAGATTTCTGATAAATGCAATACAGATAGCAAGGTTTTGAGTAGTGGCTTTCCCCAGGAAAACTTATTGTGTTATGTGCCATTGATTTATATTCTTCTTGTTCATATTGTTTTCATTGATCTATTGGCTTCTGCTGGTTGAAAGTAGAAATAGATTCCTGACCTGTGCAAATTGCATGAGCTTGTGAATATATAGGATTTTATACATGGTATCAAAGTTGAATTGAATATACTAGAGGAGATTTCGAAGTTTTGAGTTTTGGGTTATAGGTGAGATTCGAATTTGCAATACATACTTCAAGATCGTCTTATGGCGTTCTACTGTTTGCGGTTTGAGTATGCCTTGGAAAGCAACTCGAATTTTATAGCCTAGAGGGGACAGAATGGAGGTTGTGCTAGAGGATAATTGCTTGAAGGAATTCATTGATCAAGAAATTCCTAACTCAGTAGCATTGAATGCACAAAATTTGGCCGAATGGAAGAAGTGTGCGGCGAAGGCGAGACAGATAATCCTTGAGGGAGTTCGAGACCACATTGTATCGAGTCTTCATGGAAAGGAAACTCCGTATGCTATGTGGAAAACATTGATGGACTTGTATCAGGGCAACATTGACCAAAGGAAATTGGCACTGAAGTATAAACTTCAAAAAATAAAAAATGGAGAAAGGAGAGACTATTCCAAAATACTTGACCAAGTTCACTCAATGTCGTGATGAACTTGGAAGTGTTGGAATCATGGTTACCTATGATGATATTGATTTGAAATGGAGCAAATTAGTAATGTTGTGCTAATTCCCCATTCAAAATAAAACCCAATATTCTTATCATTCGCTTATCAAGTGCTTAAGGATTCACCATTTTTGCTTAATTAATTGATTCCCATGAGAGTTTCTTATGTAAGGGTTATAAACAATTTAACATAAGAAATATGTTGAACATCAACAAAATAACAACAAAGAACATCAAAATACACACACAGCACAGAGATTTATGAGGAGTTCACCCCTCTTGGGCTACATCTCCTTGGACCAGTTTCCAATGCTTGGGCCTCTCTATTATGCTCAAAATTACAACAAAATTGTGTGTATAATGCTCAAATGCCTAAGAAAATTGTCTCAATGAGTTCAGAATTGCCAAAACTACTAGAATTGACTCTTTTTGCACCTAATTTGTATAAGAATTGAAGAAGTTATGACTTCTCCTAGTTCTCCTACTATTCGCTCAACAAATTCCCCTTTCCCGACCACTAATCATCAAATTCGGCCTGAAATCCACTAACTAGGCGAAAATTTTTCCGCGTGGTGGGCCATATTCTGTCGTCTGAATCACAAATTGCAATCGGCGAGGATCGATGGCTTAAGGTCTGTGAACACGGCGAAAAATGTACGATTGCGATGTGCACGGACCCTATAAATAAATCACATCCAAGATATCGCAATCGGCAGAGTATTGGCGATCGTAAATGTGTGGTAATTGCCCTATTGTGATATCGCGTTGCAACTCGAACCCGCCGGGGGCCAATTTTGTAACACCTCCCCTTCGCCGATCTACGATTGCAATCCATCGCATCGCACCCTAGCTGTTCTGGGGCTGATTTTTAACGCCAAACTACTTGTGATTTGTGATTGCAATATGTAGGGGCCAATGGTGTACTACCACTTGGCACCTCCTCATTTTTTGAAGGGCCTTACCACATCATCCAATCCTGCCATGTAAGCAAGTCAAATATGAACTTTGACTTGCTCTAACTTTTGCATACGAGCTCGAATTTGAGTGTCATTCACACCATTGGAATTAGAATGAGGAGCTCTTTGATCTTAAGCTAAGTTTAACAAAATTTTGACACTTTGATTTTTTATCATAATTTTGAGCACTTGATCACTCGTCCTCACTGGAAGCCTTTTGGACCCCAAAAGGATCACTTCAATTGTTCATCAAGTGAGGTTAAATTTCCCTCGCCTTCCCCTCTTCAATCCATTTTCACTTTGATATATTTGTACCTTTGAGACCCACTCGGAGATAATCAACATTTCCCCTCTTTGATGACCTCGTTCTTCTGTCAAGTGTGGTGTCTTGCTGAAGCTCATCAAGAAATTCTGGAGAAAAATCTTCAATTGGTGGAATCTGTACATTTTCTCCTTGAACTCCATTCAAAGAAGACTCTTACAATCTCAAATTTTCAACATTAACAACGGAATAAATTTGCATATATGAAGACAAATCAAGCTTGAAAGCATTATTACCAATCTTTTCCAGAATTTTAAATGGACCATAACATATTGGTTTCGTATTTATACCTTCACCTTGAAGCCTTTCCTTGCTAATTTAAAGCCAAAATTCATCACCTACTTGAAACTGATGATTCACATGATGCTTATCATGCCTTGCCTTATACTTGCCTTGACTCTTTTCTAGTTGTTATTGAACTGTTTGGTGAATCAACTGAATTTGCTCAATGAATTTCTTTGCTCTGTCTATTTCGCTAAGTCCATCTATAGCTATATCTTTCTCAAAGATGAAATCCAAAGGCGATTTAGGCAAAAAACCAAAGACATGCCTCAAAAGGTGAAGTTAGAGTAGAAAAGTGTTTTGCTCGGTTGTAAGCATGTTGAATATAATGCAACTATTCATCCCACAACTTAGGATATTTGCAGCAATATCCTCTTAGCAAATGAATAATTGCCCCGTTTACCACTTCAGTTTGACCATCTATTTGTGGATGGAAGGTTGTCCTTTTCTTCAACTTGGTGTCCATCAAGTTCCATAAATTTGACCAAAAATTCCCAACAAATCGGGAATCACGATCACTTACAAAAGAAGTAGGTAATCCAAAATGAACCCATACATTTTGAAAGAAAAGTTGAGTTGTAATTTGTTTTTTACAAGGCTTTAATATGCACATCTTGCTGAACCTATCCACAACTATGTACAAATAATCATGATCTTTTCTTGATAAAGGAATACCTCCTACACAATCCATAGAAACACTCTCCCATGGACGCGAAGGCATTGGAAGTGGTGTGTACAATCCTAGTTTCCTATTACTAGGCTTTTTGTATGCACACAATGAACAACCTCTAATAAAACGTGACACACTTTCAAGCATACGAGGCCAGTAAAAATACCTCTAAAGATTTGCCACTATTTTACTTACACCAAAATGTCTAGCAATAAGAGAAGTGTGCACTTCCCTTGTGACATTTACTCTCTCTCCCCGTGGAACACAAAGTTTTCCCAAATGATACAACGGATTATCATGTACATGGTAGTCCAATTCATCAACTTGGTGGCCTTGACTCAAGTTTGAATATACCTCTTGAAAGTCCGCATCATGTGTGTATTGTTCAACATAACTTTCGGGCAAAACAACATGATTCTTGAGTAAAATGGCTACATTAACAACCGGTCTTGAAATCATATCAAAAAATTTGTTATAAATACCTTTCTTGTACCTAATTACCAAGTGGAATTGTTGTAAGAATCCCATCCAACGAAAGTATCTTGATTTTTGCAATTTTGTTTGAGATTGTAGATATTGCAAAGGTTGATGATCGGTGTGAATAATGGTTTCTTTTCCCATTAATTAATGCTTCCATTTCTTCACACTTTGCACCAATGTGTAAAGCTCTTTATCATATGTAGGATAATTAATAACAACACCATTAAAAATCTCAGAATGAAATGAAATGGGCTTACCATGTTGTAAAATAATTGCACCCATGGCGTAGTCACCTGCATCTATTTGTATTTCAAATGGTCATTTCAAATTTGGCAATGCTAAAACTAGAGTTGAATTGATCTTTTGTTTTAAAGCATCAAATGTTTTTTGTTGTTTGCCTCCCCACTGGAAGAAAACCTTCACGATGGTCAAAGCATGTAGTGGAGTTCTAATGAAAGAAAAATTGGTAATGAACTTCCTCCAGTACTGCGCTACTCCCAGAAAACTCCTTACTTCTATGACTGATTTGGGTATTGGCCAATTCACAATGACTGAAACTTTAGAGGGGTCAATCTCCAGCTCACCTCCTCCAACTATGTGGCCCAAATACACTAAGGAAGTTTCCCTGAATTCACATTTAGACATCTTCTGAAATAATTGTTATTTTTTCAAGACATCCAACATTTTTTGCTCACATGTTTGACGTGCTCTTCTCGTGATTTGTTGAATATCAATATCATCTAAATAGACAATTACAAACTCATCAAGAAAGGATCTTAAAACATCATTCATAACTCTCATGAATGTAGCTAGAGCATTGCAAAGACCGAAAAGCATAACCAGCCACTCAAACAATCCCTATTTGGTTTTAAAAGCAGACTTCCAAATATCCTCCTCAGCTATTCTAACTTGATGATATCCACTTCTCAAGTCTGATTTAGTGAAATATTTTTCATTCTTCAACTGATCTAGCAAATCATATATTATGGGCAGTGGGTATCGATTCTTTATGGTAATTTTATTCAAAGCTCGATAATCTACACACATGCGCCAGGTTCCATATTTCTTGGGTGCCAAAACAATTGGTGAACCACATGGCGAAGTAGAGGGACGAATTACACCTTTATCTAACAATTCCTGGACTTGTTTCTTTATTTCTAAACTTTCCAAAATTGACATTCAATACATATTGATATTTGGGAGTTGACAATCTTGTTGTAGCTTAATTTCATGTTGAATTCCCCTTTTTGGAGGCAATCCCTTTGGTTCTTGAAAAACATCTCCATATTGATTGACCACATCAACCAATTCGGCTTTCAGCTTCATGTCACAGCCTGCAAATGATTCATGCTTCGTGTCATTATTCTGCTTGATCATAAGGAGCATGAGATTCTTGTTGGAATTGACCATTTGCTTCATTTTCCCTATGCTTTCTAACGATAGATTGATATTTCTATGATGGGCTCTCACAATATACTCCACTCCATATTTGAACAAATGATATTTGTTCTCAAATCTATGGAAAATGGCTTTCTGGGCATACAAATACGAGCTTCCCACCACAATTCTAGAAATATCCAGCGGAACTACATCTAATTCGACTTCATCAACGAAATTGGCAGTACTATCAGACCTGAAAACACATTTCCTTGTGACATGAAGATTTTCATCTTTGGTTATCCAACCCAATGGATATGGTTTATGATGAGGCACGGTTTCCAGATTCAACTTCTTGACCAAGTTTGTAGAAATTAAATTTGCCTGGGATCCACTGTCAAACAACGTATCGATCTTGGTGTGTTTAGAAATAACTCTGATATGGAACAACTCAATTCTGTTTTCTTCATTTGAAGCGTTGTTGGAGTTATTTGTTACATTGGTGCTTGCCACAAATTTTCCTTTAGTGACTGTGGCCGCAATCTTTACTTCATCACCTGAGTCGGAACCCAAGTCTTGTTGTATAACAGCGTTTGTCTTTTGTTTCTCTTTATTATTCAATTTCTTCGGTCTTAATTCAAGATGAATCTTCCAGCAATGCACTTCATCATGGCCCTCTTTGGAACAATTCTTGCACATGGTTTTCTCCCCTTCTTTCTTAATAGAAGCATTTTTCTTTTGCTTTCCTTTAGATTTCTTTCCTTTTTCAGCACTCTGGAATGGCTTCTTCTTACCTTCTTCTTGTACATTTTTCCCTCTTGCTTCAAGGTGTGTAGCTTAAACACATACCTCATCAAGATTTGTGGGATTAAACATAATAATGGTATGTTGAAGATAGCTATGTAAACCTCCTATGTATTTCAACAAAGTATCTTGTGACTGCAAGTCTACTCCTAGCATAAGAGCTCTTCTTCTAAACTCTTGAATATACTCTTGCACATTTTGACCTTTTAACTATCTGAAATTTTGCCAATTCATGATAGCTTTTTGCACATGAGCTAAAGGGTAGAATTTTATTTTTATAGCAACAATGAAATTAGACCAAGTAATAGATACCTTACCATGTTTTTTGATCTCGTCCTGAGTCCTTGCTTCCCACCAAATGAGTGTTGCACCCTCCATTCTTAATGAAGCCAACTGAATTTTGATATCATCCTCTTGAAGGTTTTTAATTCTACAATACACCTCACACTGACGAATCCAATCATCAAGATTCTCTGCATTCACTTCGCCATTATACATGGGAAACTCCAATTGAACATCTAGTTTAAGTAGAGGTGATTTTCCAACTCCTTTTGAAGAATGATGATGAGTATGAGTAAGGGTTGTATTAGTGGAAGATGTGAAGATGCTTGTGAAGAAGAAGATGGTGGAGAGGGTGGGGTTTGTCTCCATTCCCATTACCTCCTTTTCCATTACCTCCTCCTGAAGAGCCTTCCCCTTTGGGAGGTTTGGAACTTTCTCCTTGCAACCTGCTATTCCTATCTTCATAAAGGACCTTCACCATCTCTGTCATATCAAAGAAAGCCTTTCTGAAGGTCTTCTCATCTTCTGTCATCTTTGTAGGTTCTCCTTCATGAGACATGATCTATGGAGTCTCAACTACAACTTGAGGCTGAACTGGTGTTGGAGATTGTGGCAACCTTTCTCTTCTTACCCTTGACACAAATTTAGGGCTTCCAACTAGCTTTCCTTCACCTCTTTTGAGTTTTAACCTTGTTAGCATGACACAAAACTAGCAAACAATAAAATCCTTCTTTCACAAAGAAAATCTAGTAAGCAAAAACCAGTGCTCTGATACTGACTTGATCTAACATGGATCAGATTAGTAATGTTATGTTAATTCCCCATTCATAATAAAACCGAAAATGCTTATCATTTGCTTATCAAGTGCTTAAGAATTCACCATTTTTGCTTAATTAATTGAATACTGTGAGAGTTTCTTATGTAAAGGTTATAAACAATTTAACACAAAACATATGCTAAATAACAGAAAAATAACAGCAAAGAACATCAAAATACAACACACAACACAGATATTTGATGAGGAGTTCACCCCTCCTAGGCTACGTCTCCTTGGTCTAGCTTCCAATGCTTGGGCCTCTCTATTATGCTCAAAATTAAAACAAAAGTGTGTTTACAATGCTCCAATGCCTCTGAAAACTATCTCAATGAGCTCAGAATCGCCAGAACTGCTAGAATTGACTCTTTTTGCACCTAATTTTGATAAGAACTGAAGAATCTATGACTTCTCCTAGTTCTCCTACTATTCGCTCATCAAATTCCCCCTTTTCAGCCACTAACCATCAAATTCGGCCTGAAATCCGCTAACTAGGTGAAAATTTCACCGTGCGGTAGGCCATATTTTGTTGGCTGAATCGCAAATCGCAATCGGCAAGGACCAACGGCTTAAGGTCAGTGAACACGATGGAAATGTGTGATTGTGATGTGCGCGGACCTGACGGGAATATTAACCAGAGACTATAAACAAATCAAATATGGGATATCGCAATTGGCGGAGTACTAACAATCGTAAATGTGCAGGAAGTTCCTGTTGCGATATGCAATTGTGATATCAGATCGCAAACCGAACTCGCCGAGGGTCGATTTTGTAACACCTCCCCTTTGTCGATCTGCGATTGCGATCCATCGCATCGCACCCTAGCTGTTCTAGGGCCAATTTTTAACGTCGACCCACCTTTTGTGAATACGATATGCAGGGGCCAATGACGAACTTTCACTTGGCGCCTCCTCATTTGTTGAAGGGCCTTGCCACATCATCCAATCCCGCCATGTAAGCAAGTCAAATCTGAACTTTGACTTTCTCTAACTTCTGCATATGAGCTCGTATTTGAGTTCCGTTTGCACCGTTGGAATCAGAATGACGAGCTCTTCGATCTAAAGCTAAGTTTAACAAAATCTGACACTTTGATTTTTGAGCATAATTTTGAGCACCTGATCAGATATGGTGAGTCTTTCTCTTCTAGGACTCCCAAAGAGGTTGCATAGTTATAAGGATTTTGTCAATGGTTGGGAGAAGCTGCTAGATTGGGAATGACTGTGGTTAGATTTGATGCAGGAGGAGATCAGGAGGAACACCAGGGATGGCTCTTCATCAAAGAATGATGATGGAGAGAACTGTGCCTTAGTGATTAAGGCGAAGAAGGAGAAAGGGAAAGCTTCCAATTCCAAATCGTATTCTTATCATGGAGGTAAGAAGAGAGACATGATGAAAGTTAAGTGCTTTCATTGTCATGAGCTGGCCCATTCTGCTGCAAATTGTCCAAGAAGAAGTCCTCAGGAGGAGCAGCGGGTGACGTTTTCGCCTCTCAATTTGAATTGGACTTTCCCCTCATTGCATGCATGGTGTCATCAATGATGGGAATTTTATGGTACTTAGACAGTCAAGCTTCATTCCACATGATTGGCGATAAAGAGTTATTCAGTGACCTGGATGAGAAAGATCTCAAGATGCATATCAAGATGGGTGATGACAGGAAGTATAGTGTTACTAGATTGGGCATGATTACTTTTCAGAGGGAGCATGGGGCTCCACTCATATTTAAGAATGTTATGTATGTTCCTAGGTAGAAGAAGAACTTGGTATCCATTTCCATGCTTGAGGATAGAGTCTATGATGTGATATTCTCTAAAGGAAAGGTGTTCCTTTGACACATAGCCCCCGGTCAAGTAAAGAATATAAGGATTCAGGTGAATAAATCTCTATAAGATGGAGGTAGAGGTGTGTGTTGATTTGAGCACAAAAGCAGAAAGGGTGCAGAGCTGAGACATTGACGAGTTGTGGCACAGGCGATTGGGCCACTTACATAATGGGGCTTTGGAGATATTGCAACAGATCTCTATCGATATTCCCAATGGTACGCTTGAGCAAGTTGATACACACAAGGGGTGTACCTTGGGAAAATACACTAAGTTTCCTTTCATGATAGAGACAGTCAAGCACAGGCTATTCTAGAGTGAGTCCATTCAGATGTGTGTAGCCCATTCTCGACAGCATCCACAACCAAACATAGGCATTATGTTATATTTGTTGATGACTATTCTCGAAAATATTGGATATTTTTCAGGCATAAAAAGAATCGAACTTTCACAAAGTTTTGTGAGTTTAAAGCATTGGTGGAGAAAGAGACGGGTAAGAAGGTTAAATCTCTATGGAGTGATAATGGTGGTGAGTATGTCTGAAAAGAGTTTAAGAACTTCTGTGCAATGGAAGGGATTAAACGGGAGTTGATAGAACCCCATAATCCTCAGCAGAATGGGGTGGCCGAGAGGAAGAATAGAATCATAGTAGGGGCAACGAGGGCAATGTTGCATGATCAGGGCCTACCACTTCACTTGTGGGCTAAGGCATGCAACACAACGTTTTATGTTCAGAACCGTAGCCCACATAGGATACTTGAGATGAAGACACCAGAGGAGGCTTATTCCGATAAGAGGCCAAATGTGGGTCACTTAAGGATTTTTGGGTCATTGGCATATTGCCATGTGACCAAAGATGCACAGAAGAAGCTTGAGCTGACAATAGAGTTGGGGATATTTGTGGGGTGCACTGATACACCTCACAACTATCAGGTGTACTTTCCGACCAGCAGGATGACAATGGTTCGTAGGGATATTAGAGTTTTATGAGGAGAAGGCCATGTGAGTTTCTCATGAGAGGGAGCTTGAGCTACATGCAGATGAGGAGATTTTAGCTCCTAAGATTGAGGAACCTTAGATTGATGTGGAGAAGCCACATATAGAGGATCTGGGAGTGGAGACATCGACTCATGGAGAGTCTTCCAAAGAGGGAAGAAAGTGCATAGGAGAGGCTGACAGTTTTTTGGATGATGCACGGGAGAACGTGGGGGCACCCACTTCTCAACGAAGGTAGAGGAGGTCACCTAAGAGATACATTGGATACATGGATCTTATGGGCGAATGTGTTGTGACAGAGCCATCTTCCTTTAAGGAAGTAATGCAACAACTAGTTTGGGTTGATGCCATGGTGGAGTATGAATACATAGTTCACAACAATGTATTAGATGTGGTCCAGAGATTGAAGGACAATTCAGTGGTGAGCTGCCATTACCTTTACAAGGTAAATCAAGATGCAGATGGTAGTGTGGAGAAGCATAAGGCTAGATTTGTGGCCCATGGCTTTTCACAGGTACAGGGGATTGACTATGATGAGACCTTTGCTCTTGTTGTAAGGTACTCATCAATCAGATCTATATTGGCACTATCAGCACATATGGGTTGGAAGATACATCAGATGGATGTAAAGACAACCTTCCTTAATGACCTGACTGAGGAAGAAGTGTACATAGAGCAGCCTGAAGGTTTTGAGACCTTTAACCGTGAGTTGCATGTGTGCCGGCTCAAGAGAGTGTTGTATGGGATGAAGTAAGCACCTCGTTCTTCGTACACCGGGATAGATAGCTACTTCATCAGGTTGGGCTTCATGAAGAGTGAAGCAGATGCGAAATTGTAGCACATAGTGGTGGAAGGTAAGATGTTGATCATTGTACTTTATGTTGATGATCTCATACTAACAGGTGATGATCAGTTGATCAAGTCTTGCAAGGAGGACCTTGCAAGAGAGTTTGAGATGAAGGACATGGGGCTCATGCATTACTTTCTTGACATGGAAGTATCGCAGGGAGATGGGGAGTTGTTTATGTCTCAGGGAAAGTATGCCAACGAGATACTTAGGAGATTCCACATGGAGAGTAGCAAACCCATGGAGACTCCTTTTGCAGGTAATTGGAGGAAGGAGGATGCTACTTCATGGGCAGTAGTGGAAGCTATTGTTTATAGGCATCTTGTGTGTTCAATCATGTACTTGGTGAACACATGACCAAATATGTGATATGTAGTTAACCATCTTAGTCCATCGATGGTTAGGCCAACCAAGTTGTATTGGAAGGAAACAATGCATGTGTTGAGATACCTAAGGGGCACTTCTCATTATGGATTATGGTACAAACGGATAGAAGGAGTGAAGCTTCAAGGCTTCATAGATGCAGATTGGGCAGGGAGTCCATCTGACTGGAAGAGCACATCAGGAGGGATCTTCAGTGTTAGGTCAACAACAGTTTCTTGGTACAACAGGAAACAGAGATCAGTTGCACTCATTCGGCAAAGGTAGAGTACATGGTTGCGAGTCAGGCAACATGTGAGGCCATCTAGATGAGGAAGATCCTAGTTTGTTTGTTTGGTCAGCATATGGATCCAACTATGATTTACTACGATAATCAGAGTTGTATCAAGTCTCTAAAAATCTAGTTTTTCATGATCGGTCCAAGCATATTGATATCCAATATCATCATCTCAGATATTGTGTATTAAGTCATATTATGTTGTTAGTACATTCCCACGAAGGAGAAAGATGCTGACATTTTGATAAGGGCATTGTCAAGATGTAAATTCGAGTTTCACAGAGACAAGATCAGGGTAGCTGATAGTCCCTTTCTTGTTGAGAGGGAGTGTCAAGAAATGGAAACAAGAAATTCCAATTTAATTTTTCCTTGAATTAAATTGAGAATTAAAATTGAATTATATTCTCATAGCAACTTATAAATAGTTAATTAAGATTAACTAACTTAATTGGCTTAGGAATTTCGAGTTGGAAGTCTTTCTAAAGTCATGTATATGTTCTCCCTGAGTTTTAGGGGTCTAGGATGAGTTTAATTGTGAGTTGTAATTAGATCACTCAGTTTACTGAGTTATGTTCATTTAAATTAGTTCCAAACTATTTGTGGAACTAATAGAGAGTTAACAGTCAGTTGGTGCACTAGTGCATCCACAAGTGTCAATCTAGTTAACTGAAGATTCCCTTATCAGAAACCCATGCATGTTGATTCTGAGAAAGACCCAGTTGAGACTAGAGTGGGGACAATGTATTATCAGTTATATGATTTACTGAGTTGTAAATATCATGCATGCAATCAGAGAAGGACCTATGTTTGGATTTCTTAGTTTTGGAAGCATGAATTCCCTTTAAATATAGGTTATTAATCTTAGGAATTAAGCAAGAGATTAGGGGCTTGGAGAGTTGTTGAATAGGCCAAGGATTTGGCTTGAACTAGCTTGTGAGCTAAGAGAGTTGAGCATACTTGTGCGGAATTGTTCTAGTGAGAACAAGCTTTGTATCTTCACTCATATTTTTGATATATGCAATACAGATAGCGGGGTTTTGAGCAGTGGATTTCCCCAGGAAAACTTATTGCGTTATGTGCTATTGATTTATCTTCTTCTTGTTCATATTGTTTTCATCGACCTATTGGCTTCCACTAGTTGAAAGTAGAAGTCGATTCTTGTCATGTGCTTTAGTAAATTGCACGAGCTTGTGAATCTACATGATTTTCTATATTAGAAACCTGAATTTTTCCAACGAAAATCCAAATATGGAGATGTTTTGTATTTATAACACATGGAGTGGTACTTCTTGTAACTTAGTTTCAAGCTGATTAGTATATATAGGTTAGCAAGTTGGTAGGAGTAAATTTAATTAATTCACTAACCTTTGATGAAATATTGATGTCATGATGTCATGGTGAAGTAGCTTATGCTAACATATATGATCTAACAAATTTGCAAATCTTAGTCAGACCCTCTCCATTGCATGGTGCTCGGAATGAGCTTTCCAATCATATACAGAAGTCCAAAAATGGACTTCTGGATTAGACGTTAGAGCAGATTGGAGATACCCTTTCAAAGCCCAGAAAGCGAGGAGAAAATAACTAAGGGTTAGGCTCATCGCAATCACAGGGTTAGAGTTTCCTAATAGCAGTAGTGGTTGAAGACATGGAAATCTGCGATCAGTCAATCGCCGATATCATAAATCAGCTATTGGCGGGTCCAAGTGGGAGGAGATATCACATATCAATGGTCGGATGGCCCATGGCACATAGCATATCGATGATTCATGATGTCGAACACCGATATCGCATATCGGTGATCACAGGCGCAAACGGGTGCACACAGGCATAAGGTCCTTATCATCGCCTAACAACGATATCACGGGAATTGCTGAAGATTGGGCTTATAGTGTTAAATCACCGGGGAAGGCCAAAAATATTTAACAAAGGAAATCGATGCAAAAACAGGGATGGGAAAACCTTTTTCTCTCTCCTCCAGGGAGCCACATGGTAGAATACCATTGGTTCTTAAAGATGTCGTGGTAGTGTTAAGGACACATGTCACAGAGATTCAAAATTTTCAAGGGTCCTAAGGGGGCATTTCCAGGCGACACGTGTCACCACTCATAGGGTGACACATGGAAATGATGACATTACCCATCGAAATCACAAGTCGGTGGTCACAAGGGTTAAGGGGAATATCACAGATAAAGCACTTAAATCGCCAGTATGCGATATTCTCCGTAAGAAAGGAATAACCCCCACAAAAGGCAATCCAAAGGCATTAGCACCTGGTCATAGCCCCCGGTCATATGAAGAGAAAAAAGGGGCTATACTAAAGGGGGCCAAGAGGCATCAGAGCACGTTGTTTCGTGATGTTTTAAAAAGGAAAAGCCCCAATGCAATGATGCCCAATAACGTGTTATAGAGATTTAAAGGTGAATTTGACGGTAGTTGAAGCATTGAATGAAGCATGGTGCAACGGTAAACCGGTATAGGGGACGCAGGAAGAATTAATGGATCGACATGGAGCTCCACTCCAATACCCCATAAAGGACTGCTTGGACACACTCCATTCCCACTCCGCGACAGGCATTCACAGTTGACCCACTCCCTACTCTAGAGAACGAGCTATTCAGGTGGTTAAGGTGAAAGTGACAGGAACCGACAGAGCGGCAGGAGAAGCACATCACAGCTGAGACGTGGCTTGACTAGAGGCCATTCACAAGAATAGCAGAGGGGACACTTCCTCCCTTATTTTTTCGTTTTCCTCTTTCTTTTAATTTTTTTTACAATTTTTGTCTATTTCCAAGAAGGGATCAAATCCCGATTGTAATCATTTTGGGAAACAGAACCTTGCATGTTGAGATAGCTAGTCTAGCAGACACTTGGAACTGTGGTGAAGAGATTTTGTAATTGTAATCCAAGCTCCCCCTCTTCTGATAAACAGGGGGAAGAAACACTTATGGATGGTTTCAAAATTTCGCACGCGCAAGGTCTAAATTTTGAGATGCCACTTTTGGTTCTATTTGCTAGTTCATGGGGAGACTTGACTGATATTGCGCTAAATGTTATGTACTGGTTATTTGGACCCTCCTAGTATTAATGAAACAATCTTGATGATTCCAAGCATGATCAAAGTGCAGTATGTTTCCTCTTGGTAAAGCTCATTTCATTTGTGTTTTCCCTTCTTTGAAATATTGTAATGAAGTTGTTGATTTCTCTCTAATTCATGGATTTATCTAGGCTACTAAATAGAGAATAGTACCTGCGTTATATTACAGATTTACTAGTGTTATTCAATAACCTACAATACATCTTGGATGTGGGTGTTTAAAGGTGCAGGTATAAAGCAAAAAATGTGGGTTGACAAGTGGCGCAGCCACATGGACACCCACGCTTCCACCCAGAAGCTCACCATCGACATTAATGGTGTTTTAATGCTTTGTGCGAGCTGAGGAAACCTCATTCTGGTTCATAAGAGGGAAAATTCGGACATCCTTTCCCCTGTTCCTCCTCCTCTGAATTGCATATGTCTGCCTGCTATTGCAGAGCCAAGCTCGCGCATGTCAACGGGGAGACGATGCCAAATCCTTTGTTGTATTGAAATGGTAGATGATGCCCACTTCTCGTAGAGTCTACTTTACTGCTTTCGAATTGCTGCTTCGGCCTTGAATCTTGGATCTGAACCGCAAATAACTAGTCCTCCTGCTTCCACTGGCCATTCAATCCCTAGCACTGTTCCTCCTCATCCTCGACAGCCCAATTTCAACCAGGCGAACATGCCTCATCTGTGTCATAGGATGCGCTGTAGAAGAGGCAACAACAGAGGAAGAGCAATTTGCCCCCCCCCCCCCCACTGTCCCTTTCTGGCTCAACCCCTTCGGACTCTTCCTCCCCCTTGATGATGGCTCATTTCTCAAGTCATTATCCTGCCACCCGCAGCGGTAGGGGGTGTGCTCAGATGGGTGGTTTTCGGAGTACTGAAGAGGCTCCCCAGCCTCCTACTACTTCTCTCCTGACTCTGCATCCCAATCACTCTGCCCATTTCCAGTTTCGTTGCACATTGGATTGCCTGTGCATAATTGCAACCATTTTAGTAGCTTTTAGAGAGGAGCCTCAAAGCTCTGAAGTCTCAGCTCGTAACAATCAGGAGAGGACCAATACCAGCAGAAGAAAAGCGCAAAAGCCATGAAGAAGCTCTGGACCGCTCAGGCATAGCTCAGGGATGCAATATTCCAGGCGGCTTCAAGAATGTGGATGCAACGACGAGAGATCAACAGGACGAGGAAGATGACATGGAAGTGTACAGGTGTCTAATTGTGGAAGAACCTCCTCCACTTAATGACACCTAGCTAGCCAAAGTTTTCTTCAAGTTTTGAGTTCCTGTCTACCAACCTTAGGGGTCTTTTATGTTGTTTCTTTTATGAAAATGTTGTCAATTTTGATGTTTTGTTCAACAAACTCTTCCACTCTGGCGTTATAGGCTATTACCCCTGCGTGGGCAGCAAACACTCTTAGTTTTGGACAGGTTTCCCTAGTGTGGGCAGTCATTTACAGTTATTGGTTGATAAACATGACATAATCTGAGACTTGATCTGCAGAGGTCAGTGCCTCCTTGTACCATTTTTGTTTAATAGAATTAGCCATATTTAGAAGAAAAAAAAATAACCTACAATACATGTATTAATTGCAGATTTATTTGTGTTATTGGATTAACCTACAGTACCTGTGTGAGCCCAGATTTACTCATGTTGTTTGGTGCTAATGATACCTATGTTATATCTGGCATGAAACCTTAATTAGCACACCATTGTTTCTACCATTTCACCTCCTTCCTCTTACAGATTTTTGTTGGAACATTGTTGCTGAGGATTCTGTTTGTTTACAACCCTATGCATTTGTTCCCATCCTTTCGCTCCTCCTCTCCACCATCACTACTACTTTATTATTAATCTATATCATTGTTGTGTGTCAGCCACCAGAGCAAGACATTTCTCTTTGAGGTATCCCTAATATACCCCCCGCATTTGGATCCATGTATTGGCTTGAGTCTACCTTGAGGAAGGCATATTGAACCAAGCCCCCTTTATTATCTTTTTACTTATGTGACAACTGGAGTGCAATAGAAACCCCAATCATAATATTCCATGCTCCCCTCTCTTTAGGATGTCCTTGGCACTAATCTACAATCAACCCAAAGGATGTCTCTAGGAGGCTTTCTATGTTCCCCGAAGCACTCGTGTTGATGTTGTTGTCTAAAAATACAACAACTGGAAATACATATTTTATCACCATGAAAACAAATATGATTTGTTTAGCTATGGAATTGAGTATATTGTTAGAGCACACCGTAAAAAGATAAATTTATCTCTTGTAAGTGCTGGACAAATGAAGAGGCTTGTAAATGCCTTCATAATTTTGCATTGTTAATGATCAAACACGAAGATGTTGAGGAATCTAAAGCTTTCCAACGGTGTGATATAAAACTCAAACATGATTTAGTTGAGGTTTTTATTAGATGTTTTAGGAGTGTGACATGTTGTCTCCTAAAAGAGGAATATAACATAAGGTTCAATTGCAACAGGATGCATCACTTTTGAACATTGGTATGTACAAGATGCCAGTAGAGAATGCAAGGATCATGAAGTAGATGTAAGAGCTACTTGACAAAGGGGTCATTAGGCCTAGTACATCTCCTTGTGGGTCTCCTAATGTCTTAGCTCTGAAGAAGGATGGTACATGGCGATGGCGGTCAAAGTGTGTGGATTTTTGAGCTTTGAACAAAATCACGGTAAAGAATCATTATCCTTTTCATCACAATGATGTTTTGTTAAATCAATTGAAGGATGTTTTTTATTTCACTAAGTTGAATTTGCAAAGTGTTATCATCAAATAAGACTTGCTGAAGGTGATACGTGGAAAACCATTTTCAAGACAAAGCTAGCTTCATTGCATGCTTTGACGAGGGTGAAACAAGTCTCTCAATGGGGAGGCAAGCAACATAAAGCCTTCAATGCATTGAAAGGTAAAATCAGTACAACATAAATTTTTGCGTTATATCTTAATCAACCATTACATATTCAGTTGGTGAATCAGATGGTACAAGAACATTTGGTGAAGAGTTAGGCCAAGTATAAGGCTAGACATGATAAGTATCATGTTGACCACAACTTCCAAGTTGGAGATGAAGAGAAATTGAGATTATATGAGCCTCCTTTGATTAAATATCAAGGAGTGAATGTTCATATTCCAACAATAGAAGACTTCTCTCTTGAATATCTTGAAGAATTGCAACAAGATACTATCCTTGACAGAAAAAGAGGAACTTTAAGAAGAGGGAACGTGGAGTATCTTTGTGTGGGGCTCAAAGGAACAAATCCAAGCAAGGCCAAATGGATTTAGATTGGAAGGGTGAGGGAGTTGTATCCTCACCTACCTGTTGACTGAAAATAATCTTTTGGTGGTCCAAAAGGTTCCAATGGGGAGGAGTGATCCAGGGGATCAGTAAAGTGCTAAAAAATGAAAGTGTTCCAAAGTTCTTGAAACCAGTGCCAAAATTTATTTCTCTCCATTTTGAATCCAATGTAACTTAAATCACTCAAAATTGACACCGTATGCTCAAGATATTGTGTTATGATCATTTTGCTAAACATGTAAAAAGTTTGCAAGTTGTTGACTGGATTGCTAACTAGGCAATCTGTATAGCTGAGTGAGCAGGTTGACTGAGTTGTACCATCGAGCCAATTAGATTCCACCAAGTATCATCTTGTGGTTTGTTTGTATAGTCTAATTTCATTGGTCAAGGGTGCTACAGTGGCCTAGTGGTAGAGTGCCACATGGCACCTTCAAGGTGCAGTAAAAGTTATGGGGGTTGACTAGCAAGTCAGGCGAGATCGAACCCCCAACCTCAAGTCTAACAACACCAAGTTCTATCGACTATGCTACATGTGGTTCTTATTTGACATATTTTAGAACTTTATTTTAAAGTTGATTAAGTTTGGAATTAGGGGGAGGGGTTGGGGCTAAGACCTGGCTTCTGGTCACCGCTTCTCACAAAACCATCGTAGAGCAGTGACCAAGGGGCTCAGGGCTTAGCCCTGGCCCATGGTTATCACCCATTGCACAGGACCAAGGCACTGTTGTAACATATTCAACAGAGTTCGGGGGTTGGATCAAGACCCTAACCCAAGGCCATATGTGAACCATTGGACCATGGCGGAGATGTTTGGAATTGGTGAGAAAGGCATATAGGATAAGGGTCTGGCCCTTGTATTATGGGAATACATAGAACCACCGATGCAACCAACTGAGCACCACTAGTGGGGGTGCATTGTTAGCCCAACCCCTGGCCTCATGGAGCATAACGTGACCAAGCACCAAGATGGAAGGTGCAGAGTGGCGGGGGTGGCAGTTAGCTTGACCTCCGACCACATGGGCCGATAAGACCGAGAACAGGGTCAAGAATTCAAGGGAGGGGGTTAACGGGAAAATTAACCCTCCTACAAATTTCACCATCTTCGGCATGAATCTCCTCGGCGCCAAGTGAATTTTTTGCTTAGCGGTTGGAAAAAAGGCAATAAAACATATGACAGTTAGCTAATTCCGCCAGTTGGTAGAACAGTTTGTTGCAAAACTTCCAAGAGCCATAACTTGATGGTTTTGGGGCCTTCTTCAGCCCAACAAGAGCTTAGCCAGGGGTTCTTGGGTCTTCTAGAGCCACTGGAGACATTATTTTTTCATTTTGAGCACTGTAAAACCTTGTAATCACATATTTGAGCACTTAATTAAAGAGGCCCAACATTGGAAGTTGGACTAGGAGATGTAGCCCAGGAGGGGTGAACTACTTTATCAATTTGTTGTCTTGTATTGTTGTGTATGGTTTATTTGTCTCTATTTATTTGCTACAAATTTAGTTTGAAACACTAATTTTTGTGCTTTTGCAACTTGATCCATTGCCTAAAAGACATAAAAATTTACTTGCAAATTTTCCATATACCTTCAAGTTTGTAATATAGATCATTGAACCCCAATCTCAACTAGGTAATTCGTAGATCACACATGCATGAGTTATTTATGATTGAATTATTAGTTCACTGGTTGAACACATGAAGCATCACCCCACTGTTAGACCTTTGACTAGTTCCTCCAACAATTGGAACTAGCTTAACTGAATTTAACTCAGATAAACTGAATTAATTAATTACAACTCAAAATAATCTCAACCAGGGCTCCTATAAAGTAGGATCCGCTGTACATGAATCAAGTTAGACCCTCAACTCGAATTGACTGAACCAACTAAGTCAAATTAACTTTGTTAACTCGTACAAGTTGTCTTTTGATGTGGAATTACAATTTTTCTCCTAATTTAATTCAAGGGAAAATTAAATCAGGATTTTCTTGTTGCATTTTCAACACTTACTCCTATTACCATTGGAATTATATGTATATTCTTTATTTTTGAAGTATGAGTTATGGGCAGGAATAGATAAATATTTGACATTATTGATCTGCAGCAAAGTTCTGATATGAGAAGAGAGAGTTTTCCCTCACTCTAAGCCTCAGTCGCATGGAAGCAAGTTTATAGGTGTGACTGTAGCCTTTCATCTGCGCATAAGTAAGGCCTATGGGTGTGATTGTGATCCGAATTAGATTCTCAAACAATTCCATGATTGTTAAGAATGAATGACAGACTTTAAGAAATCTTAGAGTTATCAGAAATAACCTCTGAATAATGGTAATTTGCAGCCATCACAGAGCAACGAGGACCTTCGGTCAAAGCGCGCTGACCGTTGGTCCATGGAGACTGTGGATGGTGAAAAAATGGCAGTTGGGAAGCTCAAACCCAGAAACGGAGGTTGTTTCTGATACGTGATTAGCGCATCACTAGGCAAAACCCCTCGGGAAGGAAAAGCCCCGAGCGCTCGGTCATAAGGGAAACCAAAAAACCGTGGGAAAGCACTAAAACCGATAGGCGGGTCCCACGCTCAAAACCAGCGGAATATCAGAGGCTTTTTGGGCAGTAAGTGGGTTTGGCTGAAGACCCAGCGATTCCATACACCGAGTGACGCGTGTCCAATGAGGAGAGAGAAAAACTGCTTACATCATTGGCTAACGGTCGAGCAACTCAACCGCACGATATAAGCAAAGACCGTAGGATCTAGGGGCTCCAGATCAAACAGCGGAGGTTCAACCCAATGGATGAACGGACCCGAGGGAAAAATAAGCTACGACGCATAAAGATTTGAAGTCTGATTTGACCGATGAGTCGACAGAAGGATCCGTTTTTCATGCATCTAGGAAATAACGGAAAAAATGACCATTAAGGAAGAACTGACACTCAATTCGCAAGAAGAGAGGTGGCCACCTCTCTGCGAAGTGTTACGCAGCAACGATGATGCAGGGCAGAGGAGTCCTAGCGGACAGAAGCAGGCGATTCAGAGAGCCGGGAAGACGAAGCGAATAGTCGAAGAAATGAACTGGCTTTAAAGCCATGAGCTGACAGAGATAGTGAGCTAGAGAAGCAGTGAAGAAGACGAAGGCCGAGAGACATAGAAAGAAAGGCAAAATTGCAGAGAATGGAGAAGTCAAGCTGACTACCCGAGTAAGGGCAGCATCGAGCAGACAGAGACCAACTGAGGTTGAAATTTAGTAAGAGAAGTCTGTGAACTTTAAGGACTTGGGAATTCCAAGTGCCATCTTATTGATCATCCTCTGTCAAGTGAGACTCAGATTGAGCTCCTTATTGTAAGAATTTGCTTTAAAAACATAATAAAAAGGCCACCACTAAAATTTGGACCAGGAGACATTGCCCAGGAGGATTGGGTGAAATCCTTATTAAATTTTGTTGTGTTTCTATTTTGCTTACTGTGATCTCTTACTGTTTCAAGTGTTTGTTTATTTTGCAATCTTATCGATCTGTTGCCTATGATAACATAGACACGTACACCAGCACATGAGTCTGTAATACCTTCATTAATTTCCTGAGGTCACCTAGGGTTGATTTCAGATCAAATTGTAGCCTCTCAGCCACTTGCAAGGAAGGCCTATGGGTGTGACTATTCTTGCTAGACAAAAGAATGAAGATATGTGTATGAAATCAGAAGTACACTTGAAAGATGCCATACCTATAGATGTGGAGTATACAACAGAAAGATTGGTGAGCAAGAAAGTTTGAATGTTTACTATAATATGAAAATATATATTGAACTTGTGTTTGAATATGACTGGTACATGCATATATATATTATATCTATATATATATATATATATATATATATATATATATATATATATATATAGATATATGTCATTATGTTTGAAGTTTGTGTTACAAGAGTTTGACATAATTTGGTTGATTGATATAGATGTGTAGTGTTCTAACATGACGCTTGATAATGACTTAGAAACTTGACTTGATGTTGAGATATGTTCTAGACTGTAACTGTAGATCTCACTATGATAGTGAATTTGGGATTTGAACTGATGACTAATGATTTGATTTGAAGACTGATGATTTTCCTTGATGACAATGCTATGTGGGCATAATGGCTTTTAGTAACTAATATTGGTAGTCGATAATGGTTTTGTATTGGCTTGCTCGTTCTTAGCACATTGATTGAAGTATTGACAGTTGTGATTCAATGTATGAGTAATCTGACATTGAATGGATGGAACCTGGATAACTTATTCTTGGTGTATGCATTATGATCATGAGGATGACTTGATGAAATTTGGCATGATAATAGATGAATTCATGACATGATGAGAGCTCTACCTATCACTTGGTCTAAAGAATTTGATACAAATGATATTGATGAGTTTTATATTAGTTTGATCTAAAAACAAGGATTTGTGTAAGGCGAAGCACATTACTTTGGTAAAATGTTATTCTTGCATAACGCTTTGTGTAAAGTAAGCTCCCCAATCCAGATATGCCCCATTGACAACTATCTGGTGAAGCCAAGAAGATGTGTCGATCCAAACCTCTACTTCAAAAGTGGTCCAAGGTATGACTTTGAATTTGATTTTGGGTTTTATATATTGATGGTCTACTCTTGATAGGAAATGAGCCCCTGATAATCAAAGTAATAGGGATATGGTCTCTAAAGTGCAAAATGAAGAATCATGGCATGATGAATTGATTTCGGAAGTTGGGAAAAGAAACTCTATTGAAGAAGTGTTGATGCAAATCCTTAGACACTCCAATTTAATTTCAAGAAGTTGTGAAGAGATATTGTTGAACTTGACTTGGCAACCGTTAGTTGATTGAAGCAATGATGTTCTGTTTTGAAAATTTGTTTGTGTATACACACACACACACACACACACGCACACACACACATAATGTGTATATAACTTGGATGAATTCATGATTGATCTGCTTCATACACATAGAGTTTCCATCGAGCAACCTTCAAGATATTTACATGGGATGATCAATTTTTGGTATGAGACATTCTTCTAGTGATATGTGACTACTTGGATGTACTAATAATGATTAGGATCGTTATTGATGAGATGATAACGTTTGGATGTTTCCTGAGTATAAGATTTGCCATGATATCTTGGATGAGAGGTTCGTAGCACGACCAAGGTTGGGTACAATATTGCTAGCATGGCTAGCTATGGGGTAGGATGGAGAATCTCCTTAGAGAGTCATTTGAGCATGATCTAGATATGAAATGGGTACATTATGATGACAAAATGTGGGAATTGATTGGCAGAAAATCCCACATATAGCTAGGACTGAGATATCTTCATATATCTTCATATATTGAGACAATGTTGTTGTACGATACCAACTCAGGCTTGTGGTTGGCACCTCCTTAAGAGGGAAGATGACGATGGTATCCTTTTTGTGATATAGATGATTATTTAGGTTCTAATATGATATTTTATTTGATGAATTGCATGAGCATGAGACTGCTGCTATTACTACATGATGACCAAATTGATACGTGATATGAACATAATGTTATGATAAAGAGAATCGTTGATTGAGGACACTGAGTTAGCTCTCCCCCCTTCCCTGAGCTCCTAGGGTGAGGAATTGAGATAGAAGGGCTCATGGGGTTAAGGGAACTCTGGACAATAGGATATCACCCCTATATGTTACCCACATGGTTGAAGATGTTTCTCTCCTATCTTCATAGGGTCGGAGATGTTTCTCCCCTGTCTTGGTCTTTGTAGATTATGCCCCAGCTGGAATCATACACACAAGTTGGGCTTGTTGGGAATACTGCTCCCCATCTTGCTAACAGGTTGAGAGTGTACTTGGGATGTACAACCCAGGTTGATTATGATGCAAGTGTTCTACCTCATGACCCTTGAGGGTCATTGATGCAAAAATCAGTAGGCAAAAGGATTGGGTTGAGATTTGCTCTCCTTTGTGGTTTCAAGTTAAGGATGAGCTCCCCGATGTGATTCCAGGGTTGAGATGTGCTCCCTTGTGTGTTTGGATATCCTATTTATTGATATGGGCTTGAAATATGTGACTCCCTCGTGAGATAGGGGGTGAAAGCTAATGCTCCCCAATTCTTCTTATTTTAGATTGAATAATGTTTAAGCAGATAGAGTTGAGCAAAGATGGAGACAGCATGATATGATGATATTGGCAGGTGGAATTCTTCCTAGTTGAGAGGGAGTGTTAATTTATGAAAATAGGGTCAAATTCCACTTTGGGAAACTCATTTGATGGAGATGATTATTTCATTGAATTCCTCTTTTCGAGAGGACCAAAATTGACCTAAAGATCACCTCATTTAGATAAGCAAAAGTCAGTTTTTGAATTTACGAAACCTCACGTGTATATTGGGATAGGCCAGCCTCACACATATGTACAATTAATGGACAGGTTGGCCTCAACATCAAGTGGGCCCTCATGGAAGCCTATAAATACAAGTGACCTCTACCTCATTTGGATACCATCATGATACACTCTTCTAACTTGGTTTTTAGCTGACACAGGTTTGAGGGTCATTTGCAAAGGAACAGGTTCACTCTGAGGTGAAATTGTAGGGTCTGAAGCTCACATCTCAGTTTTAGGGTTTTGGGCCACAGTCGCAGGCACAACATAGGATTAAGTCGACCACAGTCGCTCGCACAAAATCTCATTTGTGCGACTAGAACCTTCTAGTCGCACGAACAACTCACCATCCATGTGACTGGGAGTTAGGGTTTCCATTGTCTAGATCTGACCACAGTCGCTCACACGCTAGGACTCCTCCTACGTGCGACCAAGACCTAAATGATAGAATTTGAGTTGTCTGAAGGTTTTTCTCAATGACCATAGGGTTCGACTGTGGACTATAGATAGTGACAATTCATTACAGACTTCAAAATTAGATTTTTGAGTATAATATTTGTTGGGGTCATTTATGGATGTTGTCGTTGATTTTTCTGGTTAGTTGTATATATGAATATATGGATCACTGTACTCTCTTTTGCTGAATCATTTGATGACAATCTAAGAAGAAGAAGAATTTGAAAGGGTTTTCCCCATAGTGGGTTTTGCCACGGTCTCCAACCAATCTTAGTGTCTCTATGTGTGAATGATTTTCTTCTATTGTTCCTTTATGTTCCGCTGGATTGATGATGATGATATTGTTCTTTCTACATTGTTGCATACGTTGTTAAATAATGATGAAATCTAAATAATGTTATGATGTTACGAGGTGAACTTAATGTGTTAATGAAGAAATTAAATTGCCAAAGCAAAAAAAATATAGCCCTATGAAAAAATAACAAGAGAAAGAACAACTTAGAAAGATAAAGAAAGAGAAGTTGGGTAATGTGGATGTGATACAATGTATAGAAACCGCCAAAACCAATTGAGAGAAAGACTTACCTCTGACCTTCATTAATATCAATTTAGGCTATAATAATCAGTCTCAAATCCATATTAAACTTTAATTTATTTCTATTATAAAAATAGTTCCAAAACCTCCTCACCCATGCTTATTCGTTGATTTAAAATTAAAAGTAGTTTCTCCAATTATAACATAATTGTAAATTAAGAATTACCCAATTTTAATATCTTTATAATAACCATTGATATTCATTAGAAACATTACTATATTTTGTATCATTTTGTGAAATCTCATTATTTTGGATATTTATTCTAAAAATGTTAAGGAAATCATTTGCAAATTGGTTCATCATATTAAAATTTTAGATTATGAATGGAGATGATGTAATTTTATTTCATACAAATTTGTTTGTTTATATTTTATTTAGTTATATGTAGTATATAATTTACATTATAATTTGTAATATTAGATACATCTTCAGATTAGTTCAACTTGTGTTACTTTGTATTATATTAATATTGTAAATATATTTTGATTATTTGACTTTATTGTTTTGGAAATTAAAAAATAATTGTTAATCTTTTAATCAAATCACTATGCAAAGGGGGTCCATTCTCCCATAGGCAAAGGGGTCTCTACACCAATTTGGTGTATGCCTTGGTTGTGACCATAAAATTAGATGATGATACTAATAATAATATTAAGCTTAAAATTGACACTTTTGTGTTTGTGTTTATATTGAAAGTGTGTTTTATTACATGGTTATATTTATCTAGGCCTTAGAAAATAACAATTAATCTCTTATTTAGAAAAGGAAAAAATAAAAAAGATAATCTATAATATTTTATGAAACTTACAATTGGCACTCCATAAATTTTTGTGAACATGGAATTGATAATTTATTCATTCACGAGAACATGAAATGATTGGTAGTGAAAATTTCAAACTATCGTGAATTTTTTGTTTGACAAGAAAGGGTGAGCTTCAAATTTCAACATTCGTATGGAGTCCATAAAGACACATGATATGCTGAGGTTGAACCCTATTTTTGTTAGTGAAACTTGAGTTGAACCCAAATCTATAAGAACAAAATTAATCAGGGTGTTACATAAATTCATTGTAGCTGGGTGAGTATAACAAGGATGCGGTGAAATACCATGCCATATGTTCATGAATGTGAAAAGAGAATCAAAGCTACATATGAATTAACCAAGCCAGGTGAAGGTTAATCAAAACTTTGAACCAAGCCTAGATTTTACAATGAATATAAATAGACTGTGCGCAACTTCAATAAGGATGGCCTAGCTAGGAAAAACCATGGACACGAATCATAATCAAAGCTACAAGTGTAACGACCTAGGTGAGGTTTGGGTTAAAGGTGAGATAAAATAAACCAATTGTAAACTTACATTCAACAAAATAAAAAAATTGAATACACTATCAAATAAACAAATAACAACCCAAAAATGCATCTTGAAGAGTTACATGTACTAACATTGTGTGTAGAAATAGACTTGCTCAAAACACCACCAATTCCCACCCATCCCCCATTCTTCCAAACCGTAGCACGAAACAAACTACTTGCGAATTATTAAAGGGAAAGTGGCACTAGATACCAACTCAAGACAATTACTCAATGGCGTATATGATAGGATTAAAAAAGGAAACCACCATAGTAGAAACATATGGTCACTAAAAGGTCAAAACGAGCAAGTGACAGATTGAATGCAAGGTAAGCTAGGTCATCAAAAGGAGGTGTCAAGTATGGACCATTAGATATGGATTAATAGAACAAAATGTAGAGGAATTAAATGTCACATCTCTATATTAAATGCAACGAGAAGAGGAAGCGTGAAAGAGGATTGAGTGCACAATTGATTAACAAGGTTAACAAATCCCATTGTTTAGTACCATAATCATACCATATTCATGCAATGAATGTTTAGTATAATGTGCACATGGCAATGTTTATTAACTATATAAATATGCACTACCAAAGAGTTATTCAACCCATATACCATAAACAATGGTGACCACCTTAGTCAAGTAACAAGTATACAATAACATGTCCTACATGGTGTTCATAACTCGTGTTGGATTGGAATGTAAGGTACATGCATTTACTTGAATAACATTCAAAAGAGATTGTTGCAACATTCTTGATTTATTACAGTCATAAAAAGGATCTATGGACATGAATATCTAGAAGCTTTTATTTTTGTAAGGCTTATATTTCAAATCAAATAACCAAATTAGAATAAAAAAGAACCATGACCATCACTTATACCATAGATTGCTCAATAAAAATAATAGTGTGAGGCATTGAATATAATAAGACACATGAGGGGATGAAAAAACCATGTCTATGCCATATTTTTGTATGACCATAATAATAAGCCATGAACACATTAAATGTCAAATAAACACTTCATATATCAAATCATCAATACCCAAAGATTCCTCATATAATCCACTTTTGCCTAGAACATTTTTTATTACTCTAGGTGTGGTCTAGGTGATGGGGTATCCTTTGTTATATCAAGACATCCAAGGGGTGTTGAATGATGACCATAAAACATAAAAAGGCAAGTTAAGGCCATAGGTCTTTTTTGATTTAGCATATGCAATAATAAATCACAAAAAAATGGGATTCTTTTATTAATGAATGTTCTTATATTTCAAACCAAATAACTAGTTTAAAACCAAACTGAACCATGACCAACACCTATACCAAGAATTGCTCAATAAAACCAATAGTGTGTGGCAATGAAAAAACCATGTCCATACCATATTGTTGTGTGACATTAATAATGAGCCATCAACACATTAAATGTAGAACAAAATTTTTTGCAAATCAAATAATCGATACCCAAATATTCCTTGTATTATCCACTTCTACCTAGAGCACTTCTTATGACTCTAGGTGTGGAGTAGGTGATGGTGTTTCCTTTGTTTTATCAAGACATTCAAGAGTTGTTGAATGATCCAGGTGGCTCTAGACACAGGCAGAAGTCTCAGAGGACTTAGGAAGAGTCAAAAATCAAAGTGTTTGGATTATGCTCAAACCAGGTTCATGTTAAAATCTTGTTGCCATGATTGCGGTGGTGTGGATGGTTTGTAAATTCGAGTTCTGATGAGGAAGATAGAGGCAGTCAAAGTTTTGGTTGACTTTTGCTGACTGGGCAGGTTAATGGAGACACAATTTGGACTTTTCCCAGCGGACAAAATCCCGCCAACTTTGGCCAGATTCTAGGTGAAATTTTTGCCTCGTTAAAATGACTCCTTCGGCCAAATTTCAAAATTTTCAAAATTTACCTTTTATATTAAAAAAATAAAAAAAATAAAATATAAGGAGAGGGGAGGTGGTGGGCCACCACCCCATGCCTCTCCACACCCCACACCTTAACAATATAATGTATTAATGGAGGGGCAGGCCACCACCCCTGGCCCCTCCTCCCATACCTTGTAACCACCGTGCATTTTATGCGGGCAGTTACCATGGTCAATGTTGGGGCGTGGACCCAACACCCAACCACATTAAAAAGAAACAACGCCACATATGGACCCCGTTGGAGCCGGTGGCGGGTAAGGTGGGTGGGTCGCCCAAGGCGGGCCTAGCCTGACTTTTTTTTAATTAGATAAATTTGTTATGTAAAAAAAGGAGGAGGCAGGGTTTGACCGCCCAACCTCCTCCATAATAAATGGATCCGTAACCAATTTGCTAAACGACATTTCTTGTTTAACCTACCACAAAAAAATTATATAACCCTTCATTTGCATAGTGTGCCCAAGCATGGAGGAACCAGGAGCGGGGACGGAAAACGAGGCAATGTTAATTTTTTTAATTAATTTTTATGCAAGGGGAACCATCACTGAGCAAAATTTCCAGGAGGGTAAAATTTTTGCAGTGTCCAAATTGGACAAACTCTATGTCGATCTTACACCTCTCGGTGACACGAACTTGATGGTGCAGTCATTTTCCTGATTTGAGCGCCTGATTTTCAGAGGACCTAGAGGAGGGAATCTTTGAGGAATCTAAGGGGAATCTAAAAGATTCCTTGAGCCCCAAATTTTCACTTTCTCATAATTCAGAAATTTGATAGTCGATTTTGCACTATTTGATGTCACAAATCTGATGGTGCATTCAGATTTTTCATTTGCTCATACTATTCTTCAACCACTTTTCTAAGTGGAATGCGGGTGTCATCGTTCATGTGCGAGCATCGATTTCCATGCAATTGATGCTGTGAGATCGATGGCACAAACAACTTCAGCAGTTTTGACATCCGCTTTTTCAGATGGCCCTTGGTTGTGAGGTATATGCAGTGTGTTCATGTACTTCTTTTGCCATGCATTGTGCTACACAGATCCCTGTTTGATGTTGATGAGGGATCTTGTTTATTATTTGTTTTCATGATTCCTACTTGATATGACGCGGAATCATGTATGTGATGTACTTGTTGTCATGATTTGTCATGTTATATTTTGAGATCCCTTTGTTTTATGTTGATGGGATACTCAGGTTGTCGTCATGTATGTTTGCATTGAGATCCCTTTTATGCCATGCTGGTGGGATGCTCATCATGCATGAGTTTGTGTCATACTGATAGGAGTCTTTTGACTGAGAGTTCCTGTAGTGGAACATCTCTTGGAGCCACTCCTGCGTGAGGGCATTTTCCTTGTATGATAACGACATCACCTCTATGTACATCATCACTATAGACAACACTTAATGCAGCGACCTACACCATCTTGACACCAGGACCCGGAGACGTAGTCCCTCCTGGACGAACTCCATTATCAACGGCTTATGTTTTCATGTGTTGATGATTGTCTTGTTCCACTTCTTTACAGCATGCAGATGTATTCATCTATGTTATTTTACAATGCAATTTAACACATCACGAAAGTAAAAGGTCTTGGAAGGGTCCTTTGTCACACCCGAACCTGGACAAGTGGTATGAGAGTGGTCTTTGCGTGGATGTGAATTGCAGTGTGAACAATGGAACATACAGCGACAGAAGATGAAAAAGCGATGTCATGCGGAAAGAGTTAATCTTGCGGACAAAACCAACCTCCCTAGAAGCCTAAGACTTTCTAGTGACAAACAAGACAATTAAGAGCAATCCTTCTCTAAACATGCATTTACCATACAAGAAATCAAGTGTTTTAGATCCTACCTGTAGTCCAACGTTGTTGTAGTAGTCCAGCCTCGTCGATCTGGATGAGCTCCTCCTTCACTTCGAAACCTGCATTCACTAACAATCGAACGATTACATAGCACCTGAATATCTCATAAAATAAAACATATTCAACATACAGACCAAGGAGTATATGAAACAACTCATTAATAACAAATTGTTGAGAAGAATGGACTTATTTGTATTAATAGGAAACAAAAGAAACCATTACAACCTGAGCCTTGGTGTTGTGCAAGTTCCTCCCAGGGTCCAGCAAGAGTTTTCCTTTACTTTGATAAGCTCACCCACTTCCAAATGAAACAAGAAAGGATGGGAATCTCTCCTCACAAGCTTCTACAAGGAAGTCCTAATTCCAGCAGCATCTACCCTTTGGAATGTTCAGCTTTCAACCTCCCCTCCTCTGGCCCAATGCCTGTTTTTATAATGTTCTAGAGGAAGTTAATCAGGTCCAACATCAATGGGATAAGCCTCTCTTTTGGATGGGGTAGCTCCTCTCTTGATGGGA
>APFE030579462.1:0-15912 GCA_000404065.3 Pinus taeda
CAGGTTTATGATAACCCATGGTAATACCATGGTATTCATGTGAGCATAGACTATTTAAAGGGAAATTCTATCATCTTAGATCCATCTTAATTTTGGGTCTACCAAGTGCTCAGAGGGATAAATAGATTTCATGCCCCTAAGAGTTGTAGATGTGGAGTTAAGATGGATATAGGTTGGTTTTTATGATAATGAAGATATTAAATAGACTTAGGAAATTATATTGTAAAAACATCTTAAGGTGAATGTTTAAAGCATAGACATTGGACAAGTATATTTGTATACTTCTATTTTAAACTGAAACAAATCCAGGGCTAAAAGGAATGGATTGATTGCACTAGTCATCCTTCTATAAGTTTCCAACATATGCTGGAGTAAACAGATTGTAATTTGGGTAATTTTTCTAATTGCAAACGGGAACATACTTGTGTATTGGGGTGGTTGGTTACGAGGTCCCTAGAAGTGGGGTAAATAGATTGTAATTTGGGTAATTTTCTCATGCTTACGAGGTCCCTAGAAGTGATGAATTTGAATTTTTATTGGTTTTATATATAGTATTACGTTTTTTCTCATGCTTTCTGTGAATGGCACGGGTGAATTTTATCTTACGCCCACTAGATTATCGATATGTAATTTGGGTAATTTTGATTTCAAAAGATATTTTAAAGAATGCAATGATTTCATTTGTGTATTCAATAAACACAAGATTTTATAATTGAGTAAAATATTCGCCATCTGGTGCGAGATTCGCAAAAAATTATATATACATATCATATTATTGATAAAATCGCCTTCCATTTTTCCTATATACCATGGAGATTCACCCATTTATTATACATGTAAATTTGGGGGGGTTCTTAAAATTTTCCCTGATTGAAAACTTCCTGATCTACTAGATATCTTTCTGTGAATGGCACGGGTGAATTTTATCTTACACCCGCTAGATTATCGATATGTAATTTGGGTAATTTTGATTTCAAAAGATATTTTAAAGAGTGCAATGATTTCATTTGTGTATTCAATAAACACAAGATTTTATAATTGAGTAAAATATTTGCCATGTCTGGTGAGAGATTCGCCAAAAAATTATATATACATATCATATTATTGATAAAATCGCCTTCCATTTTTCCTATATACCATGGAGATTCGCCCATTTATTATACATGTAAATTTAGGGGGGGTTCTTAAAATTTTCCCTCATTGAAAACTTCCTGATCTACTAGATATGTTGCTTTAATCTATAGAAGAGAAGGACATTGATTAGTAGAATGATCAGCCTCACAAATTCGGCATACCTCCATAATGTTTGCAGGACATTACCTTAAGGGATGTTTTTTTCTACACTTAGAGCAAAACACAACCAAGGATTTTTCCACTTCCTCTTGGTTCTTATTAGCCTGCAAAACATCTAATTGTGAAGACATAGTTCTAAGAATGTCAGTTTTAAAAATTTCAAATAAATTTCCCATTTTAGCTCTGGTTACCCTAACCCCTACAACTAATTTAGTGAATCTGGAAGAAGTATCTCTTGATCCTTTTCCAACCTTCAAATTTCCCCTCGAATATCATCAACACAATTCGCACGCATCATCATAAGTCAATTTTGATACATCACCTTCTCCCATCAAGTTCAAAACCTCGAGAGATTCCGATCTTATGACTCTTAGCAAAATTGTTCTTAGAGTTTCCTTATTCAGTTGGTTCATCTTGGATATTTACAAATTATACTGAAATCTTTCCAAGAAGTCTTCCAGACTTTCTTCCTCCTTCTGGGTCATGCCAAATATTTCTTCCCTAATGTCCCTAGTTTTATAACAATCCTGGTACTTTTTCAGAAACACCTTCTTCATGTCAACCCATGTCGAAATGGAATTTGTAGTCAGCCCCATGAACCATCTTAGAGTTGCATCTTTTAATGTGGCAGGAAACAACTTCAAATTTTGAGAATTTGAAGAATAATCATAGCTCCTGCATAATACATCAAACTCAAATAAGAAGGCATTGTGATCTTCACTAGAGGTACTACAAAAATTAGGCAAAGCAAAGGGAGGAATGTTTTTCATCTAACTGGACCCAAAAAAATCTTTGACAGGAAATTTGAATTTGAATGGTTCCGCTTCCTTCTCATGATAGTTCCCATTTATAGTACCAGTACCCTCTAAATAAGCCATATTGAACCAAAAGGGAGTGGGACCCTGGTAAGCTATAGATCCTTCATAGTCAGATGTCTAGAACACTAGCTCTTGAATAGGATTGAAGAGGAATTACTCTTTAGGTTGACCACTAAGAAAGGATGATGTCCCCCTAGTAAGAGGAGATTCTTGATGAGTAGTGATAGAGGATTCTCTGTCTAAAGGGTTCTTCTCTACTGTGGGGATATTGATCTCCTTAGGATCAACTTTCAATCCCTATTCAGAACTATCACTCCTTGGTTCAAATTCTCCTGACTCCTTTGTCTTGTTCTTTATAAACTTCTTTTTCCCTTCTAGTTTATTAGTGAACGAAGTGATGCTCACACCACCACTAAAAATACTTGAAAGTTTATATTGGCCCCTATCTATAAAAATTCAAAAATTCTACTTACCAAACAACCAGGACACGGCTTTGGAAAATTTTGTTCTCTGTAGGTGCGTATGGCTTACCCCATGTCTTACCACTTCGACTCCCCCAATCTTGAAAAAATCTCAAACAAAAAGAAATCACACAAATAGCTTCAGTATCATCCCTTAGCACCTCCCCGACAATAGCACCAAAATGTTTGGCAAAATTATATACTTATAATTTGACAGACATAAATTATCAACCAAGGGTAGGTAACCTTATGAGATTTTGTGCAAAATATATGTAGGCTAATACTTTAAGTGTTTTTCTAAAAAAAACCACATACACACAGCCTCAATATCTCTTTTCCTCATTAAAACTTAGCAGCAAAGGCCATGAAGAGGATTTAATCATCCCTCTAAAACACCTAAAATTGTTGATGCTAATCAAAAAAAGATAATGGATCAATCAAACAACAATTAAACCAATTCAACAATTTGTAACGTGAATTAAAGCTTAATTTAATAAGTCCAGACATATTCATCAAATAAGCTTTACCATTTAACCATCATACATGTGCTGCTACAAATTATAAAAGAGGAACAAAAACTATGTAATAATTCTATCAATTCATGAAAATAATTAAAAGAACACAAATCTGCAACTATGGGAGTTGTGAGTAAAGGGGGCCCTCACTTACTCACAATCCCTTTAACTACTAAAGGATTTTACATAGTCAGATCAGCAAAACATGGAACTTTATATTAATCTGAACAAATATTTAAGTAGTACAAAAGTCTTGTATATCCACTCTCCCCTTTGCAAATGAAACATAAAAGTATTTATATAAGTGCAGAGGCATAAACTTGCCTGAATTAGGAAAACTAATATACTGCTAATAATAACTGAAAAATACAATAAAAATAGACATGTTGAGTTTGATCCATGACTGAAAGCATGGATCAAACTAATTTTGTTGAGTTGCTGGCACTATCTCCCAATATGGACATCTATGAGAGGTCAAGATCTGGGTGGTTTTGGTGGCAGTTATGAGGCAGCCAATAGGACAACATCCATGTAAAAAGATTTCTTGACAACGCCCATGTTTTCATTCTCCTTGAGGCTGAACGAAACATACCCAACCATGGATATCACTGCAAGAAATCAGAGCAGTTATAGGAAATCAACATATCTATAGGAAATCGGTGGACTCTACTGGAAATCACAGGCTATTTGCAGGAAATCACGGAACCACTTTGAAAGATAGTTGGTTTTTATAAGATTCGGTCAACACTCTTGAAATTGTAGATAATTCGATTAAGTATCATTTAACTTCAAAAATACTCAAGAATAAAGTGAAATTATACTTTTAAAAATAATTTTCATACCTTAAATCTCACAACACCCTTTTGGTTAAAACACATAGAATATGGCAAAAAGGGAGTCATGAAGGGTCAAAAAGAGTTCAAAAGAGGGGAAGCAAGGCCTTAGAAACATTATAAAAAATGGAAAATCGGGTCTCAACAGCAAGTTCCTTTTAACAGAAACATTTTCCTTCCAAGGATCATATTTCTAGCAAAATTCGACGAACCTTCCCATGTGGCACGACAATCCTTCCTTTGTCACAATTCTTTCGGACTTCAACATTCTCCTAAATTCCACACACTAGTTTATATTCTAGTGCTTAATTTCAACTGCATGTGGCACTAAATCTCTTCTCCTTTCGTCCTTTAGTATAAATCTCCAGGGGTCATCCCTGTATACCTTCAACTTGCTTCCATTCACTCGTCCTAGAATTAGTTGACCATTTAACTTGACGAGCTAAACTGCACCAACATCATAGATGTGCTTCATGATATATGTTGTTAACCGATGTGTTTTAAATTTACTTGGGAACTTCACAAATTTTCCATTATATAAAAGTACAAGTTCTCCTTCCCATAATGTCTTCTTCTTGATGCACGTGTCATGTCATGCTTTCTCCCTTCCTTTTTTCACTTCATGAAGAAAACTTGCTATAAACCTGTCTTCTTCGAGAGCAAGTAATTGTGCCATTCTTTCTTCCATTATATCAAAGTCTTCCATGTTTGTGAAGGTTTCAATTCCTAAAATTGGCACAATTTACTCCGTAAGCATGATTGTGTCTTGTCCATATACCAACCTAAAAAGTGTTTATCTTGTCAGTTTCTTGCATCTTGTGCTATATTTCCACAACACCACTAGAATCCTTAGATCCCAATCATTCATGTTCACATTGCACACTTTTGTGAGTGCATTCTCCATAATCTTATTGAATACTTGCACAATTCCATTTTCTTGAGGATGATAAGGAGTTCTCTTCTGGTAGTAAGCTTGAAATTCCTCAGTTAATACTTCGATGGTTTGATTCAAGAAATGTGACCCTTGATCACTCATCGATATCTTTGGACACCCAAATATGGACAAAATATACTCAAATATGAACTTCACAATATTTTATGTCTTGCAATCCTTCACAAGTTGCACTTCAACCCACCTAGTCAGATAATTGGTCGCAGTGATTATATACCTCGCACCAGTCTTTTTCCCTTGTGGATTGGTCAGTGCCACAAAATCAATAACCCATTTGTCAAAAGCCTGCAATGTTACTTGTGGTACTAGTGACATTTCATATCTTCTTGAAGGTTTTCCTATTCTTTGGCAGGTAACATAAGCTTGACAATATTCCTTTTCATCTTTGTGTAATGTAGGCCACCATAGTCCTACTTTTAAAATTCTCTATGCAGTGCCTTTCCCTGCATAATTTCCACCAGTTGTGCCACTATGAGCTTTTGTCAAAATTATATGTCTTTCATACTCAGGAACATACCTGCACAGTATTTCATATGGTCCCAATTTATACAAATGCCCTGGTATCTGTGAAAAATCTGTTACCTTAACCACCAATTCTTTCTTCTACTGCATAGTGTATTCTAAAGGGACCATTCTTGTGGTTAAGAACTGAATAAATCGGTGAAGTGCTCATCTGCTAGTCCTATAAAAAATAATTATGCATCAGGAATATTATCCTCTATATTTTTTGGTTCTTCTCTTGTTTCTATCCTTGACAAATTATTAGGTCCAACATTTAGTCTTCCTAGCTTAACAATAACTTCAAAGTCATACTCCTGAAATAGCAATAGCCACCTACAAATTTTTCCTCCTAAAACAAGCTTGGTTACCAAATATGTTAGTGTGGAGTGGTCTGTGAACATCTTGAAATGTGATCAAAATAAATAATGTCTAAACTTTTGTAATGCATATACCATAGCTAAACCTTCCCTTTCTGTAGTTTTATAGTTCTTCTCTAATTTAGATGGTTTCCTACTTGAAAAAGCTATGGGGTAATATATTTCTCCTGCACGAGGTTGTGCCAAGACCACTCCTAAATCTATGCATGAATAATCCACATGAAAATTAAATTCCTTATTTAATTATGGGAAAACAAAAATAGGAACACTTACCATCTTATCTTTTAGTGTGTCAAGGCTCTTTTAACACTCTTCATTCCATAGAAATGTTACATCTTTCTTCAACAGTTTTTCCTATCCTTTGATAAACTTTCTATAATATCTTGTATGTCCGAGTGTGGTGCGGAGCTGGATAACTATCTTTAGTGGAGGTAAATTCACAATGATAGCAATCTTCATAGGATCCACCATCAATCCTTGCTTGCAAACAATGTGTCCTAGAAATATACCAGAAGGTACACAAAATATACACTTCTTGATATTCAGAGAAATCTGATATTGCATGCATGTGTCAAGCATCAGCCTTAAGCTCGTAGCATGTTTCTTCAATAACCCAAACACTGTCTAATCACTGAAGTATACTTCCAAAAACTCGTGAATATACTCTTTGAAAGCTGCAACCACTACTCTTGAAAATACGGGAGGGTTATTCTTCAACCCAAAAGGCATCATTGTATATTGATATGAACCCCACTCTATAGCGAAGGTGGTCTTATGTCAATCCTCTGGTTCAATTCTAATCTGATGGTATCATGAAAATCCATCTGCAAATTAATAGGCTTCCTAACCTCCTGCATTGTCCAATACTTCATTAGTGAAAGGAGTAGGGAATGGATCATGTAGACATGCATCATTTAACTTCCTTGAATCAACACAAACCTTGATTTCACCCTGTGTTTTATTTTCTTGTACTACCATAGGGCTTACCCACTCTGATTCTTCCATAGGTTCAATGATTCCATCCAATATCATTTTCTCAAGTTCTTTCTTCACTTTTTCTTTGTAGTTTGGATTCAGTTTATAAGGCCTTTGCTTAACTGGCTTCACATCAGGCTTTAGGGGAATCTTCATAACTCGTAGTCTCCTAGTATGCCTTTCATATTTTAAAACTTAGTGGGGAATAACTACTGATATTCATGCAAAAGATTTGTCACTTTGCTAATCTTTTCTTCACCCAAGTAATCTCCTATTGTTGAAAACTTCGGCTTATCCTCTGACCCTATATTCACCTTCTTTGTCTTCAATGGCTTTGTTATATCAGGAATTTCTATCTCAGGTACATTCACTTTGCGGTAACCTTCGGATTATTCTATGTCAATATTGTGAGGGTCTTCATCTTCTTCTGTAGAGATGTTGTAGCATTACAATACATTTTGTAGTTGTGCAACCGAGTTAAGCTGCCAAGTGAGTGGAATTTCACTCTCAAAAATATTATTTTTAACTATCTGAAGGGTTGAATCTATATATGGACAGTTATCTTCAAATCTAAATGTCAATATAAACCCATAAACCATCTATGTCCATCTCGCAGTACCATTTCAAAGTTTTATTTCCAAATACAAATTTTGAGGAATTATTTCCAATGTATGGATGAACCCATGCACCCATTCTTCTTGTGGAATCTCTTTCCGTGATATCATGTAAATTTTGATGTGCTCTCTAGGATCAGTTTGACCATCATATTTATCTGTCAATTTTATGTCTACCTGAGAAAACCTTACCCATATCAACCTTCAACATTCTTGCCAAGTTCCTATGTTCTTCCTATGTGTACCCCACCATCTAGCATGAGTAGCTCTTAGCACTATAACTAGGGCTAATAATATTTGACATTCTAGTAATTATTCTTCATATTCTTCAAGAAAATTATTTATATCACCCAAACCATCATAATTGTAGGAATTTACAGCGTACGTTCCTCAGACAGAACACCAAAGGAAACCACTCACAAACATATCACAGATCACACCAGTATTGTTGATGTGGTTAAAACCCTCAAAGAGGGAAACAGTCCATGGCCAGAGCTAATGCAACCACTTTAGGCAATTTATTAATAAAAGAATGAAAATTTGCATAATCTTCTCTCACGAACGGTTACCCTACAAATGACCCTCCATGCTCTTTAAATAAAGATCATGTACCAATCGGGTGTTAAGCCACAGATCAAGTGTCAGTAATACTAAGGAGAGAATGAACCGTTGGATCACTACTTATCGTGACCGTCAGATTGTAAGTTACAAATTTGCATAGTAAAGAAACACACTTTACCTAACTCTACACTAGACCAAATTATACTTAACTATTTCCTATGTGTCGGAATATCCTAACATCCCCCCTTAAGAACAACATGGGATAGGATTGAAGGATGTATAAATATGACACAATAGGAGAAGGAAGGAGGCATTAGAGCCTATCCCCCTTTAGTGACAACTTCCTGAACTCCAATCATAAATCAAAGTTTAGTAAACTTCACCTGTGTGAGAGCCTTTATAAAGTTGTCTGCAACTTGATCATCTGTTGAATAATATTGCACTTCAAGAACATGGTCGTGAATGTGCTTTTTGATGCAGTGCATGTGCAGTTCAATGTGTTTGCTACACTATTGTTGGACTGGATCTTTTCATAGTTGAATGGCACTTTGATTATCACACCAAAGTGTAGTCAGATGTTGCTGCTGAAAGCCAAACTCTGATAGGATCTGACAAAGCCACAGGGCTTCCTTACTAGCTTCTATAGCACTACGATACTCTGCTTTTGCTGAAGAAAGGGAAATGGCAATTTGTTTCTTGCAATCCCATGTAATAGGTCTTGAACCAAGAGTGAACACATAACCTACAATAGACTTCCAATCATCAGGATCACCAGCCCAATAAAAATCAGTGAAACCAACTAAGAGAGGAGATTCTTCTTCACTGTAATGAATCCCAAACTGAACTGTACCTCGAACATAACAAAGTATTCTTTTATCTGCTTTCCAATGACTTTCATGTGGGTTTTGCATAAACCGAGAAATAAGGCCAAAGCAAAGGAAAGGTCAGGACGAGTATGGGTCAGATACAAAATTTTTCCTACAAGTTGATGGTATAAGGTAGCATCAACTTTAGGGGAAGTACAAGTGACTAAAAGTTTGGCTCTAGATTGAAAGGGAGAGGGGCTAGCTTATAGTCTTCCATGTGAAAATGGTGTAGAAGATCACAGGCATACTTGGACTAGGAAAGGGAAATACCTTCATTGGATTGCAAGACTTGAAGACCAAGAAAATAATGCAAGTGTCCTAAGTTTGTCATTTAAAAATTCTTTTTAAGGTTGGACTTCATATGGTTTATAAGGTTGGGATCACTACCAGTAAGGATAAGATCATCAACATAAAGAACAAGAATGATAAGTGACTTGCCCACTTTCTTGGTGTAGACAGTATTGTCAGAATGACACCTAGAAAACATTTTAAAGAAAGCTATCCATTTTGGCATACCAAGCCTGAGGAGCTTGCTTGAGACCATAAAGGGATTTCTTAAGCTGACATACATGGCTAGAGTTTGTTTGTATAAAGCCAGTAGGCTATTCCATATAGATTTATTCATGCAAGTCCCCATGCAAGAAGGAAGATTTAACATCCATATGATGGACTTCCCATTTTAAAGAAGCAGCAAGGGAAAGAACAAGGTGGATAGAGTTCATTTTGGAAACATGGGAGAAGGTTTCAGTATAGTCAATGCCTTCAACTTGTGAAAAACCCTTAGCAACAATATGAGCTTTATGTTTATCAAATTTTCCATCTAGTTTATACTTGGTTCTGTAAACCCATTTGCATCTAACAAGTTTTCATCCCTTTGGTAGAGAAACAAGATCCCATGTATGATTTTCCAATAATGAATGATATTCTTTATTCATAGCTGTGTCCCAACCTAGATGGACTAAAGCTTCTGCAAAGGTGTCATGATCATAGTTCGCTGAAGCTTGAGCCAGTAAAGAAGAGGCTCTATTGAAATGAGAATATGTACATCGTTGATCTGTAGGATCATTGGCAAGAGCACCTGCGGCATCCCGAGTAGCACATACCCATTTTGGAAGCTAAGGATCTAAAGGAGGATCCTGAGAAGGTGGGGGAGAATTGTCATCCTCGCTTTCATCATCTGAAGAAGAAATATTTTCAAAAGTAGAAGAGATAGAGAGAGGTGGCACATTTGCCGAAATAGGCTTGTAGGCCGATATATTTTCAGCAAACTTTACATCTCTTCTAATGATAACATTTTTGGACTTAAGTGGAATAAGTATATATCCTTTGGCATCTTCAAAATATCCAACAAAAATACATTTTTCGCTCTTAAGTGCTAAAGTTTTATGTTTCTCATCTGGAATATGGGCCCATGCTTCACTTCCAAAAACACCAAAGTGACTTACATCTAGTTTAATTGAGCTCCATGCTTCTTCTGGAGTGATATTCTTTAAAACCTTAGTAGGAGTGCGATTTATTATGTAATTTGCATAGTTAATTGCTTATGCCCAAAAATTAAGACCAAGTCCTTTAGATTGAAGCATACAATTAGCCATTTCCTTTAAGGTGTGATTCTTCTTTTCAACTACACCATTTTTTTGTGGGGTATATGGAACAATATGTTGCATTTGAATTCCATTCTCAATGCAAAAGTTGATGAATTTGTTGTTAACATATTCTCCACCATTATCAGATCTTAGCTTAAGAATTTGGTGTCCAGATTGTTTTTCAACAAAGACCTTAAAGGCCAATAACATGTTAAATACTTCACTCTTGAGTTTTAAGAAGTACACCCAAGTGTGTCTGGAGAAATGATCAATGAAAGTTAAGAAATACTTGTAGCCAAAGAATCAAACAACTGGAAGTGGACCACATAAATCACTATGCACAAGCTGTAAAAGGGTTGAGGCATGCCAAGAGGCACATTTTTCAAAACTATCCCGATTATGTTTTTCGAATACATATCTCGAACAAACACCATCTCTACAAGATACCATTGGAAGACCTGTCACCATATTTTCTTTACATAGATTCTAAGAGGATATAATATAGTGAACCAAAATGCCTCATAACGCAAATTTGCTACTTCAATCAATTATGAGCAATCAAATACTGAGGGAAGATTTGATACCCAAAGTGTTAAACTATACACCTTGTAGAATTCACACAATGCTAGTTAGTAAAATCCTATACTAGGATTCTTAGTCCTTAACTACAACATACGTGAAGGGGAAAATTCAATGATTTTACCTTCACCTGAATGAGTTATCTGATATACATATAGAAGGTTGCAGGATAAGGTTGGAACACATAATACATCATTAAATTGACCATTGTCTATATGAACAGTTCTAGTCCCTACAACACCAAGAGATCTATCATCCCCAACATATATATTTTTGGTGTTACAATCATTTAAAGAAGAAAACATGGCTTTGTTTTTGGCCATGTGATAACAAGCTCCAGAATCAATGAGCCACTCATGAGAATGAGAATAAGAAGATACATTTACTGCATATCCAAATCAATATGCTTAACAACCACATGCAGAAAGTGTTATTCGTGACGATGAAGTTGAAGTTGTTGAGTGCTCCAAATGGATGTTATGCTTCTTCATTGTTGCTTCCAAGGCTTCCATATTCTTAAAGCATTTGGATTCTAAGTGTCCATCTCTATTACAAAATTTGCAATGTCTATCTGTCTTCTTCCCTTTGTTTTTATTTGCCTTATCATTTTGTTGAAATGATTTTTCATTTTAAGACTGAAATGGCTTAGGACCTTTGTTTGGTTTAGGACCATTCTTTTTAGGATACGACTTCTTAGGATTCTTTGAATTTGGTTGTTGTTGGGTGTCTAAGGCTTCTTAGAAGAGTTTCCAAGATTAAGAAGACCAAGATGTAATATTTTTTCTTGTACTCTTATTAAAGAATCACAAAAGGAACCAAAGGAAGGGGACTTGTATTCTTTTCATTTAGAAATGAAGGCTTCTCTTGTAGAATGGAAGGTGGAAAAAAACGCAGAGTAGGCTGGTCCCAACATAGTAAGAATGGAATAGATAAGGTTACTATCTTCTTTTGTAACCTTAACACCTTCCAAGAGAAGTCTAAGGGTCTTGAACTTGGACAAAAAATCTTCAACAGAAGAAAAATTATTGGGGTCCAATGTAAGCAACTCATTTTTGAGTTGATGGGCTCTAAGTTCATTTTTAATTCCAAAAACTTTAGTGATGTATTTCGTTGCTTCATTAGGAGTATCAAATTCTGTGATATGGAATCTAATGTCTGGATAAATGGACATCCCTATCAACCCACGTGCTTGATATTTCCTATTTTTCCATTTGGTTGCCTTATCTTCATCTTTCAGTTTGGTTTCTTGGCCTGAGACTATTTTGTAAATACCTTTACTTCTAAGTAAATCCACAATGTAGGACCACCATTGGAAGTAGTTGGTGCTGTCAAGAATAACTTGGCATAGAATTTCCATTTTAACAAAAACTGAAGCTATAGATGCTAAAATTAAGTGTTCTAATGGAAATATCTCGAAAAATTAGGCTGATTAAAAAAAACGGCTCTGAAAATGGCTTCCGGATGAAGAAGTTATGGCTTTTTGAAGAAAAGTTGTTGAAGATGTCGACAAAGTGCGGGAATGTGCGAAATGAATGACAATGTTATATTTAAAAAAAATACGCCCCCTTTCCAAAATTAATCTAATTAGCTCAACAAAGAGAAAGACTTGAACTCAAGACCTGTACTCTCATAAAGTCACTTTGGACCAAGTGAGCTAGATTAAAAGGTTAGTAATTTTTGGAAAAGAGGAAGGGTTTTTTTTAGTCACTAAAGCTTTGGGGTGCGTAGTTACTTGAGAAAGCTATTTTTTCCCTACAAAAAAAAAACACAAAACCCAACATGGACATACAAAAAAAGCAAACCTTATGGCTTGAACTTAGCTTTAGCTTAAAACTAAATATTTTCCTCAATGTTTCTGATTTTCCAAGATCACACTAAGGCATGGCAGAAAAGAGCATATGCATGAGAAAAATCCTTCCTTTCTGTTTCTAATTTGCCCAGATCGTAAAGAGTCGAGGGGAAAAAAGCATACACAGAAATGAAAGGTATAGATCCAGTAATAAAAAAAAAACAAAGAGCTAAATAAACCAAAATAAATAGAGAGAAAATAACTAAAAACTACAAATAAACATTGTATATCTCCAGATCTTAAAAATGACGTAGATAGGGCTACCAAAAAACTTTTCACATGAAAATTAAGGGGTTCCTCGCTGGAAAAAATCCTCCTAACATAATAGAGTAGTACTCTCAGCCCGAAAGCAGTCAAAAACAGTAGATCTACGAAACATCAATCGGATGCAGTTCTACCAGCTTCAAATTTGGATCACCAGCAGATGTGGCCCTCAAACCTGGCTCCGATACCATGTAGGAATTTACAGGGTAAGTTCCTCAAACAGAACACCAAAGGACACCGCTCACAAATAGATCACAGATCAATACACCAGTGTTTTTGGCGTGGTTAAAACCCTCAAAGAGGGAAACAGTCCACGACTTGAGCCAACGCAGCCACTTCAGGAAATTTATTAATAAAAGAATAAAAATTTACATAAGCTTCCCTAATAAATGGTTGCCCTACAAATGACCCTCCATGCTCTTTAAATAGAGATCATGGACCAATCAGGTATTAAGCCACGAATCAAGTGTCGGTAATACCGAGGAGAGAGTGAACCGTCGGATCACTACATATAATGACCGTCAGATTGTAAGTTACAAAAGTACATAGTAAAGAAACACACTTTACCTAACTCTACACTAGACCAAGTTATACTTAACTATTTCCTATGTGTTGGAATATCCTAACAATAATAAGGTAAATTACATACCTCAGAGGTTATACAACGAAGTGATTTGGTCATTCTTGCACATTGCCTTGTAGACACTTCATGTAACCTATTTTTACATTTTTCTAATTCTTTTTCTGAATTCGAAACATAGGATTTTTCATACTCCCAACTCAATTTTCCATTTGTATTGGGGTTAATCCATTCTTCTTCTTTGGTTGTTACTTGATAGATGTTATATATACCAACTGCACTATACCCCTCTTTAATAGGTTTAATATACCTTGCTCCTTCTGATGGATCTGAGGGAATGATCACATATCATTTTCCTCTTCTTCAAGTTGATAATATCCATGTTAGAAAATTCCCAATCCAATCCATGTAATGCATGATAGGGGTTACTATCATCCAGAATTTCTCTTACCTCAAAATCTGCAGTAGTGCACACCCATTCAATGTCCATTATAATGCCTAGTAATATTCCTAGAGGAACAATCTTCTGTTGATTCGCCATTCTCATTTCAATAGGTGACCATTGCAACTTTGGTTTACCCATTAGTTCCCATGTTTGTTTTGTCGAGACATTAGCTTTAGATCCTAGATCTAAAATAACTTGGTACATATCATATTCTCCTATTTTGTGCACTAAGCCTCAATTCCTTTCTAGTTCTCTTTTGTTTATATAAACTATTTACTTCGCACATTTCACTTTGGGGTACTTCCTTAGATGCAGAGGAGTTTGTTAATTATTGCAATTCTTCTACATATTTCTAGTTTTGTAACAACATGCAAATTTGTCGAAAAGATTTTAAAATACCTGGATCCATATCTTGTGTCAAAGTTGCTATTATATCATTGTTATTTTTCTGCTTTAGCTGCATCCTAGATGTCAAATCTCTAGCATCCATAAAGATTCACTTTGCCTCCATAAAGACTTATTTTTCCTTGTGAATATTGAACATTGGTACTTTCTTTGTAGTCTTTTTAACCCATGTATCTTCAAATACCTTCATCCCATATGCTTTGTCATTTCTCATCGCAACTCCACTCCTTGTTACAATATTGATGCGACGTTCATCTATCCTCAGTTCCGCAGCCATCATCTGAATGTTCTAGGTTGATTGTGGATTCTTCTTTTCTTGCATTTTTGTTATATGTACTAGACACCATTCTATTAGATGATTAATGCTTTGTAATACTTACACATAATATTTGGTTGACAATCTCTTGCATAATGACCTGCCTAGCCATAGTTATAACAAATAATCTTACCTCGACCTCGACCAGCTCCACCACCTCAACCTCATCCTAAATAGCTACCTCATCCACCGCATTGTCCACTTCCTTCATGTCCTTATTCTTCGACTTGCATTTTATATGTATCAACACCATGATCCATCATCAATTCATAGGCTCGACAGTAATTTTCATCATGTTCCACCAATTTACAAAACTTGAAAAATAAGTTCTTCATATTCTGCACATATTTTTTGTAACAAATAGCAATCTTCAAAGCGATGTTCACCTCTAGTTCTTCATATCTCACACCATAAACTAGATCCAACATTCAAAGGATTAGGTGCTCCACTAGCTATGTAATTTTTTAAATAGGACATATCTCTTTAGAGTCACCTTCTGCTTTGCATTTTGTACACCACACTTCATCGCAAACTTCTTTACTCTTCTTCATGTCCTGTAACTGCAAATTCAAATTTTCCAACCGACTTTGGATCTACTTCATACCCACATTTGTATCACCTATCAGTGAAGCTTCTAAATTCATCACCAACTCCAAAGCTTAAACTTGAGTCTCTATTTTTTGTTGTGTCAAAGGTAATCTGATGTGTGGCAGCAAAGAAGCTATAAACCATTCCTTGTGTTAATGCGGAGCTATATCAAACCTCACCTAATCCAACAATATCTTGAACCTTTGATCAAATTCCCATACTAACTCAGTTGGCCTTTGTTTGATTTCATTTATTTATGTGATGCACTATGATTTAGATTTTGGTTTCTTGAATTCTTTTACCAATGCTGATTTAATGTTTATGTAAGATTTGATCTGGTTGCTCGAATATTTCATATACAAATTTAATGCTCGATCTCTGAATGTTGTGCCAAGTTGTGTCTTTTTTACATTTTCATCATCGACCTACTTCGCGATCCATACTTCTTTGCACAAGAACCAGAACTACTCTTGATCCTCTTATCAAGTTCCTTTAAATATTGACAACTTAATATCATCGACCATTGTTTTTCTC